>CAJHQP010004014.1:0-60008 GCA_905132765.1 Moricandia arvensis | reverse complement strand
AGGAGTTAAGAGGAAGAAGCTATCCCACTTTCTATTCCAGTGATTCAAGATTAGCCTTTTCGGACATATGGAAATATCTTCATGATCCTAATCAAACCAGGAGGAACCAAGATGTAAGAAACATGATATGGAACCATTAATTAGTGTACAATAACCAGGAAGTTGAATAAATCTCATAGGAGTTAAGAGGAAGAAGCTCTCCCACTTTCTATTTAGGTGAATCCGGATTAGCCTGTTCGGACATATGGCAATGTCTTCATGATTCTAATCAAACCAGGAGGAACCAAGATGTAAGAAGCATGATTTGGAACCATTAATAAGTGGAAAGTGACCAGGAAGTTGAATAAATCTCATAGGAGTTATGAGGAAGAAGCTATCCCACTTTCTATTCCAATGATTCAAGATTAGCATGTTCAGACATATGACAATATCTTCATGATTCTAATCAAACCAGAAGGAACTAAGATGTAAGAAGCATGATTTGGAACCATTAATAAGTGGAAAGTGACCAGGAAGTTGAATAAATCTCATAGGAGTTATGAGGAAGAAGCTATCCCACTTTCTATTCCAGTGTTTCAAGATTAGCCTGTTCGAACATATGACAATATCTTCATGATTCTAATCAAACCAGGAGGAACCAAGATGTAAGAAGCATGATTTGGAACCATTAATCAGTGGAAAGTGACCAGGAAGTTGAATAAATCTCATAGGAGTTATGAGGAAGAAGCTATCCCACTTTTTATTCCAGTGATTCAAGATTAGCCTTTTCAGACATATGGCAATATCTTCATGATTCTAATCAAACCAGGAGGAACCAAGATGTAAGAAGCATGATATGGAACCATTAATTAGTGAAAAAACCCAGGAATTTGAATAAATCTCATAGGAGTTAAGAGGAAGAAGCTATCCCACTTTCTATTTAGGTGAATCCGGATTAGCCTGTTCGGACATATGGCAATGTCTTCATGATTCTAATCAAACCAGGAGGACCAAGATGTAAGAAGCATGATTTGGAACCATTATTCATTGGAAAGTGACCAAGAAGTTGAATAAATCTCATAGGAGTTATGAGGAAGAACCTGTCCCACTTTGTATTTAGGTGATCCGATTTAGCCTGTTCGACATAATGGCAATGTCTTCATGATTCTAATCAAACCAGGAGGAACCAAGATGTAATAGGCATGATATGGAACATTAATTAGTGGACAATCACCAGTAATTTGATCAAATCTCATAGGAGTTAAGAGGAAGAAGCTATCCCACTTTCTATTCTAGTTATTCAAGATTAGCCTTTTTCGGACATATGGAAATATCTTCATGATCCTAATCAAACAAGGAGGAACCAAGATGTAATAAGCATGATATGGAACCATTAATTAGTAGACAATCACCAGGAAATGATTAAATCTCATAGGAGTTAAGAGGAAGAAGCTATCCCACTTTTTATTCCAGTGATTCAAGATTAGCCTTTTCGGACATATGGAAATATCTTCATGATCCTAATCAAACCAGGAGGAACCAAGATGTAAGAACATGATATGGAACCAATTAATTAGTGGACAATCACCAGGAAGTTGAATAAATCTCATAGGAGTTAAGAGGAAGAAGCTCTCCCACTTTCTATTTAGGTGAATCCGGATTAGCCTGTTCGGACATATGGCAATGTCTTCATGATTCTAATCAAACCAGGAGGAACCAAGATGTAAGAAGCATGATTTGGAACCATTAATCAGTGGAAAGTGACCAGGAAGTTGAATAAATCTCATAGGAGTTATGAGGAAGAAGCTATCCCACTTTTTATTCCAATGATTCAAGATTAGCATGTTCAGACATATGGCAATATCTTCATGATTCTAATCAAACCAGAAGGAACCAAGATGTAAGAAGCATGATTTGGAACCATTAATAAGTGGAAAGTGACCAGGAAGTTGAATATATCTCATAGGAGTTATGAGGAAGAAGCTATCCCACTTTCTATTCCAGTGTTTCAAGATTAGCCTGTTCGAACATATGACAATATCTTCATGATTCTAATCAAACAGGAGGAACCAAGATGTAAGAAGCATGATTATGGAACCATTAATTAGTGAAAAACACAGGAAGTTGAATAAATCTCATAGGAGTTAAGAGGAAGAAGCTATCCCACTTTCTATTTAGGTGATTCGGATTAGCCTGTTCGGACATATGGCAATGTCTTCATTATTCTAATCAAACCAGGAGGAACCAAGATGTAAGAAGCATGATTTGGAACCATTAATCATTGGAAAGTTACCAGGAAGTTGAATAAATCTCATAGGAGTTATGAGGAAGAAGCTATCCCACTTTCTATTCCAGTGATTCAAGATTAGCCTTTTCGGACATATGGAAATATCTTCATGATCTAATCAAACCAGGAGGAACCAAGATGTAAGAAGCATGATATGGAACCATTAATTAGTGGAAAATCACCAGGAAGTTGAATAAATCTCATAGGAGTTAAGAGGAAGAAGCTCTCCCACTCTTAATTCAGGTGAATCCGGATTAGCATGTTCGGACATATGGCAATGTCTTCATGATTCTAACAAACCAGGAGGAACCAAGATGTAGAAGCATGAATTTGGAACCATTAATCAGTGGAAAGTGACCAGGAAGTTGAATAAATCTCATAGGAGTTATGAGGAAGAAGCTATCCCACTTTTTATTCCAATGATACAAGATTAGCATGTTCAGACATATGGCAATATCTTCATGATTCTAATCAAACCAGAAGAAACCAAGATGTAAGAAGCATGATTTGGAACCATTAATCATTAGAAAGTTACCAGGAAGTTGAATAAATCTCAAAGGAGTTATGAGGAAGAACCTACCCACTTTTCTAACTTCCAGTGTTTCCAAAGATTTAGCCTTTTCGGCACATTTGACAATCTCTTCCATGATCCTAATCAAACCAGGAGGAAACAATATGTTATAAGAATGATATGGAACATTATTTTAGTGGAAAATCACCAGGAAGTTGAATAAATCTCATAGGAGTTAAGAGGAAGAAGCTATCCCACTTTCTATTCCAGTGATTCAAGATTAGCATTTTCGGACATATGGAAATATCTTCATGATCCTAATCAAACCAGGAGGAACCAAGATGTAAGAAACATGATATGGAACCATTAATTAGTGTACAATCACCAGGAAGTTGAATAAATCTCATAGGAGTTAAGAGGAAGAAGCTCTCCCACTCTCAATTTAGGTGAATCCGGATTAGCCTGTTCGGACATATGCAATGTCTTCATGATTCTAATCAAACCAGGAGGAACCAAGATGTAAGAAGCATGATTTGGAACCATTAATCAGTGGAAAGTGACCAGGAAGTTGAATAAATCTCATAGGAGTTATGAGGAAGAAGCTATCCCACTTTTTATTCCAATGATTCAAGATTAGCATGTTCAGACATATGGCAATATCTTCATGATTCTAATCAAACCAGAAGGAACCAAGATGTAAGAAGCATGATTTGGAACCATTAATTAGTGGAAAATGACCAGGAAGTTGAATAAATCTCATAGGAGTTATGAGGAAGAAGCTATCCCACTTTCTATTCCAGTGATTCAAGATTAGCCTTTTCGGACATATGGAAATATCTTCATGATTCTAATCAAACCAGGAGGAACCAAGATGTAAGAAAGCATGATATGGAACCATTAATTAGTGAAAATCACCAGGAAGTTGAATAAATCTCATAGGAGTTAAGAGGAAGAAGCTATCCCACTTCTATTTAGGTGAATCCGGATTAGCCTGTTCGGACATATGGCAATGTCTTCATGATTCTAATCAAACCAGGAGGAACCAAGATGTAAGAAGCATGATTTGGAACCATTAATCAGTGGAAAGTTGACCAGGAAGTTGAATAAATCTCATAGGAGTTATGAGGAAGAACCTATCCCACTTTCTATTCCAGTGATTCAAGATTAGCCTTTTCGGACATATGGAAATATCTTCATGATCCTAATCAAACCAGGAGGAACCAAGATGTAATAAGCATGATATGGAACCATTAATAGTGGACAATCACCAGGAAGTTGAATAAATCTCATAGGAGTTAAGAGGAAGAAGCTATCCCACTTTCTATTTAGGTGAATCCGGATTAGCATGTTCGGACATATGGCAATATTCTTCATGATTCTAATCAAACCAGGAGGAACTAAGATGTAAGAAGCATGATTTGGAACCATTAATCAGTGGAAAGTGACCAGGAAGTTGAATAAATCTCATAGGAGTTATGAGGAAGAAGCTATCCCACTTTTCTATTCCAATGATTCAAGATTAGCCTGTTCGGACATATGGAAATATCTTCATGATTCTAATCAAACCAGGAGGAACCAAGATGTATAAGCATGATATTGGAACATTAATTAGTGGAAAATCACCAGGAAGTTGAATAAATCTCATAGGAGTTATGAGGAAGAAGCTATCCCACTTCTATTCCAGTGATTCAAGATTAGCCTTTTCGGACATATGGCAATGTTATTCATGATTCTAATCAAACGCAGGATAACCAAGATGTAAGAAGCATGATTTGGAACCATTAATCAGTGGAAAGTGACCAGGAAGTTGAATAAATCTCGTAGGAGTTGTGAGGAAGAAGCTATCCCACTTTTTATTCCAATGATTCAAGATTAGCATGTACAGACATATGGCAATATCTTCATGATTCTAATCAAACCAGAAGGAACCAAGATGTAAGAAAATGATTTGGAACCATTAATAAGTGGAAAGTGACCGCGAAGTTGAATAAATCTCATAGGAGTTATGAGGAAGAAGCTATCCCACTTTCTCTTCCAATGATTAAGATTAGCATGTTCAGACATATGACAATATCTTCATGATTCTAATCAAACAGAAGATGAACCAAGATGTAAGAAGCATTATTTGGAACCATTTATCAGTGGAAAAAAACCAGGAAGTTGAATAAATCTCATAGGAGTTATGAGGAAGAAGCTATCCCACTTTCTATTTAGGTGAATTCGGATTAGCTTGTTCAGACATATGGCAATGTCTTCATTATTCTAATCAAACCAGGAGGAACCAAGATGTAAGAAGCATGATTTGGAACCATTACATTATTGGAAAGTTACCAGGAATTTGAAAAATCTCATAGGAGTTATGAGGAAGAACTATCCCACTTTATATTCCAGTGATTCAAGATTAGCATTTTCGGACATATGGAAATATCTTCATGATCCTAATCAAACCAGGAGGAACCAAGATGTAAGAAAATGATATTGGAACCATTAATTAGTGGAAAATCACCAGGAAGTTGAATAAATCTCATAGGAGTTAAGAGGAAGAAGCTATCCCACTTTCTATTCCAGTGATTCAAGATTAGCATGTTCGGACATATGGCAATATCTTCATGATTCTAATCAAACCAGGAGGAACCAAGATGTAAGAAGCATGAATATGAACCATTAATTAGTGGACAATCACCAGGAAGTTGAATAAATCTCATAGGAGTTACTGAGGAAAGCAAGCCTATCCCACTTTCTATTCCAGTGTTTCAAGATTAGCCTTTTTAGACATATGACAATATCTTCATGATTCTAATCCAAAACAAAGAACCAAGATTAAGAAAGCATGAATAAATGGACACCAATAATTAGTGAAAACCACCAGGAAGTTGAATAAATCTCATACGATTAAGAGAAGAAGCTATCCCACTTTTCTATTTAGTGCATTCGATTAGCCTGTTCGGACATATGGCAATTTCCTCCTATTCTAATCAAACCAGGAGGAACAAGATGTATAAGGAAGCATGGATTTTGGAACCATTAATAATTGGAAAGTTACCAGGGAAGCGTGAATGAAATCTCATAGGAGAGTTATGAGGAAAGAAGCTATCCCACCTTTCCTATTCCAGTGATTCAAGATTAGCATTGTTCGGACATATGGAAATATCTTCATGATCTAATCAAACCAGGAGGAACCAAGATGTAAGAAAAATGATATGGAACCATTAATTAGTGTACAATCACCAGGAAGTTGAATAAATCTCATAGGAGTTAAGAGGAAGAAGCTATCCCACTTTCTATTTAGGTGAATTCCGGATTAGCCTGTTCGGACATATGGCAATGTCTTCATGATTCTAATCAAACCAGGAGGAACCAAGATGTAAGAAGCATGATTTGGAACCATTAATCAGTGGAAAGTGACCAGGAAGTTGAATAAATCTCATAGGATTTAAGAAGGTATCCCACTTTCTATTCCAATGATTCAAGATTAGCCTGTTCGAACATATGACAATATCTTCATGATTCTAATCAAACCAGGAGGAATTAAGATGTAAGAAGCATTATTAGGAACGATTTATCAGTGGAAAATGACCAGGAAGTTGAATAAATCTCATAGGAGTTATGAGGAAGAAGCTATCCCACTTTCTATTCCAGTGTTTCAAGATTAGCCTTTTCAGACATATGGACAATATCTTCATGATTCTAATCAAAACCAGGAGGAACCAAGATGTAAGAAGCATGATATGGAACCATTAATTAGTGAAAAACCACCAGGAAGTTGAATAAATCTCATAGGAGTTAAGAGAAAGAAGCTATCCCACTTTCTATTTAGGTGAATTCGGATTAGCCTGTTCGGACATATGGCAATGTCTTCATTATTCTAATCAAACCAGGAGGAACCAAGATGTAAGAAGCATGATTTGGAACCATTAATCATTGGAAAGTTACCAGGAAGTTGAATAAATCTCATAGGAGTTATGAGGAAGAAGCTATCCCACTTTATATTCCAGTGATTCAAGATTAGCATGTTCGGACATATGGCAATATCTTCATGATTCTAATCAAACCAGAAGGAACCAAGATGTAAGAAGCATGATTTGGAACCATTAATAAGTGGAAAGTGACCAGGAAGTTGAATATATCTCATAGGAGTTATGAGGAAGAAGCTATCCCACTTTCTATTCCAGTGTTTCAAGATTAGCCTGTTCGAACATATGACAATATCTTCATGATTCTAATCAAACCAGGAGGAACCAAGATGTAAGAAGCATGATATGGAACCATTAATTAGTGGAAATCACCAGGAAGTTGATAAATCTCATAGGAGTTATGAGGAAGAAGCTATCCCACTTTCTATTCCAGTGATTCAAGATTAGCCTTTTCGGACATATGGAAATATCTTCATGATCCTAATCAAACCAGGAGGAACCAAGATGTAATAAGCATGATATGGAACAATTAATTAGTGGACAATCACCAGGAAGTTGATTAAATCTCATAGGAGTTAAGAGGAAGAAGCTATCCCACTTTCTATTCCAGTGATTCAAGATTAGCCTTTTCGGACATATGGAAATATCTTCATGATCCTAATCAAACCAGAGGAACCAAGATGTAATAAGCATGATATGGAACCATTAATTCGTGGACAATCACCAGGAAATTGAATAAATCTCATAGGAGTTAAGAGGAAGAAGCTATCCCACTATCTATTTAGGTGAATCCGGATTAGCCTGTTCGGACATATGGCAATGTCTTCATGATTCTAATCAAACCAGGAGGAACCAAGATGTAAGAAGCATGATTTGGAACCATTAATCAGTGGAAAGTGACCAGGAAGTTGAATAAATCTCATAGGAGTTATGAGGAAGAAGCTATCCCACTTTCTATTCCAATGATTCAAGATTAGCATGTTCGGACATATGACAATATCTTCATGATTCTAATCAAACCAGGAGGAACTAAGATGTAAGAAGCATTATTTGGAACCATTTATCAGTGGAAAGTGACCAGGAAGTTGAATAAATCTCATAGGAGTTATGAGGAAGAAGCTATCCCACTTTCTATTCCAGTGTTTCAAGATTAGCCTTTTCGACATATGACAATATCTTCATGATTCTAATCAAACCAGGAGGAACCAAGATGTAAGAAGCATGATATGGAACCATTAATTAGTGGAAAATCACCAGGAAGTTGAATAAATCTCATAGGAGTTAAGAGGAAGAAGCTATCCCACTTTCTATTTAGGTGAATTCCGGATTAGCCTGTTCGGACATATGGCAATGTCTTCATTATTCTAATCAAACCAGGAGGAACCAAGATGTAAGAAGCATGATTTGGAACCACTTAATCATTGGAAAGTTACCAGGAAGTTTGAATAAATCTCATAGGAGTTATGAGGAAGAAGCTATCCCACTTTTTATTCCAAGTGATTCAAGATTAGCATGTTCAGACATATGGCAATATCTTCATGATTCTAATCAAACCAGAAGGAACCAAGATGTAAGAAGCATGATTTGGAACCATTAATAAGTGGAAAGTGACCAGGAAGTTGAATATATCTCATAGGGTTATGAGGAAGAAGCTATCCCACCTTTCTATTCCAGTGTTTCAAGATTAGCCTGTTCGAACATATGGACAATATCTTCATGATTCCTAATCAAACCAGGAGGAACAAGATGTAATAAGCATGATATGGAACCATTAATTAGTGGAAAATCACCAGGAAGTTGAATAAATCTCATAGGAGTTAAGAGGAAGAAGCTCTCCCACTTTCTATTTAGGTGAATACGGATTAGCCTGTTCGAACATATGGCAATGTCTTCATGATTCTAGTAAACCAGGAGGAACCAAGATGTAAGAAGCATGATTTGGAACTATTAATAAGTGGAAAGTGACCAAGGAAGTTGAATAAATCTCATAGGAGTTATGAGGAAAGAAGCTATCCCACTTTTTATTCCAATGATTCAAGATTAGCATTTCAGACATATGGCAATATCTTCATGACTCTAATCAAACCAGAGGAACCAAGATGTAAGAAGCATGATTTGGAACCATTAATAAGTGGAAAGTAACCAGGAAGTTGAATATAATCTCATAGGAGTTATGAGGAAGAAGCTATCCCACTTTCTATTCCAGTGTTTCAAGATTAGCTTGTTCGAACATATGACAATATCTTCATGATTCTAATCAAACCAGGAGGAACCAAGACGTAAGAAGCATAATATGGAACCATTAATTAGTGGACAATCACCAAGAAGTTGATTAAATCTCATAGGAGTTAAGAGGAAGAAGCTATCCGACTTTCTATTCCAGTGATTCAAGATTAACCTTTTTGGGCATATGGAAATATCTTCATGATCCTAATCAAACAGGAGGAACCAAGATATAATAAGCATGATATGGAACAATTAATTAGTGGACAATCACCAGGAAGTTGATTAAATCTCATAGAAGTTAAGAGGAAGAAACTATCCCACTTTTCTATTCCCGTGATTCAAGATTAGCCTTTTCAGACATATGGCAATATCTTCATGATTCTAATCAAACCAAGAGAACCAAGACGTAAGAAGCATGATATGGAACCATTAATTAGTGAAAAACCACCAGGAAGTTGAATAAATCGCATAGGAGTTAAGAGAAAGAAGCTATCCCACTTTCTATTTAGGTGAATCCGGACTAGCCTGTTCAGACCTATGGCAATGTCTTCATGATTCTAAACAAATGTAAGATGCATGATTTGGAACCATTAATCAGTGGAAAGTGACTAGGAAGTTGAATAAATCTAATAGGAGTTATGAGGAAGAACCTATCCCACTTTCTATTCTAGTGATTCAAGATTTGCATGTTCGGACATAAGGCAATATCTTCATGATTCGAATCAAACCATGAGGAACAAATATGTTATAAGAATGATATGGAAATATTAATTAGGGGAAAATCACCAGGAAGTTGATTAAATCTCATAGGAGTTAAGAGGAAGAAGAAATCCCACTTTCTATTCCAGTGATTCAAGATTAGCCTTTTCGGACATATGGAAATATCTTCATGATCCTAATCAAACCAGGAGGAACCAAGATGTAATAAGCATGATATGGAACCATTAATTCGTGGACAATCACCAGGAAATTGAATAAATCTCATAGAAGTTAAGAGGACGAAACTATCCCTTTATCTATTAAGGTGAATCCGATTAGCCTGTTCGGACATATGGCAATGTCTTCATGATTCTAATCAAACCAGGAGGAACCAAGATGTAAGAAGCATGATTTGGAACCATTAATCAGTGGAAAGTGACCAGGAAGTTGAATAAATCTCATAGGAGTTATGAGGAAGAAGCTATCCCACTTTTTATTCCAATGATTCAAGATTAGCATGTTCGACATATGACAATATCTTCATGATTCTAATCAAACCAGGAGGAACCAAGATGTAAGAAGCATGATTTGGAACCATTAATCAGTGGAAAGTGACCAGGAAGTTGAATATATCTCATAGGAGTTATGAGGAAGAAGCTATCCACTTTCTATTCCAGTTGTTCAAGATTAGCCTGTTCGAAACATATGACAATATCTTCATGATTCTAATCAAACCAGGAGGAACCAAGATGTAAGAAGCATGATATGGAACCATTAATAAGTGGAAAATCACCAGGAAAGTTGAATAAATCTCATAGGAGTTAAGAGGAAGAAGCTATCCCACTTTCTATTCCAGTGATTCAAGATTAGCATGTTCGGACAAATGACAATATCTTCACGATTCTAATCAAGCCATGAGGAATTAAGATGTAAGAAGTATTATTTGGAACCATTTATCAGTTGAAAATGACCAGGAAGTTGAATAAATCTCATAGGAGTTATGAGGAAGAAGCTATCCCACCTTCTATTCGTGTGTTTCAAGATTAGCATGTTCGAACATATGACAATATCTTCATGATTCTATTCAAACCAGGAGGAACCAAGATGTAAGAAGCATGATTTGGAACCATTAATCTGTGGAAATTGACCAGGAAGTTTAATAAATTTCAGAGGAGTTATGAGGAATAACCTATCCCACTTTCTATTCTAGTGATTCAAGATTAGCCTTTTAAGACATATTGCAATATCTTCATGATTCTAATCAAACAACGAGGAGCCAAGATGTAAGAAGCATGATATGGAACCATTAATTAGAGAAAACCACCAGGAAGTTGAATAAATCTCATAGGAGTTAAGAGAAAGAAGCTATCACACTTTCTATTTAGGTGAATTCGGATTAGCATGTTCGGACATATGGCAATGTCTTCATTATTATAATCAAACAAGGAGGAACCAAGAGTAAGAAGCATGATTTGGAACCATTAATCATTGGAAAGTTACTAGGAAGTTGAATAAATCTCATAGGAGTTAAGAGGAAGAAGCTCTCCCACTTTCTATTTAGGTGAATCTGGATTAGCCTTTTCGAACCTATGTCAATGTCTTCATGATCCTAATCAAACAAGGAGGAACCAAGATGTTATAAGCATGATATGGAACCATTAATTAGTGGACAATCACCAGCAAGTTGAATAAATCTCATAGGAGTTAAGAGGAAGAAGCTATCCCACTTTCTATTCCATTGATTCAAGATTAACCTTTTCGGACATATGGAAATATCTTCATGATACTAATCACACCAGGAAGAACCTAATTGTAAGAAACATGATATGGAACCATTAATTAGTGTACAATCACCAGGAAGTTGAATAAATCTCATAGGAGTTAAGAGGAAGAATCTCTCCCACTTTCTATTTAGGTGAATCCGGATTAGCCTGTTCGAACCTATGGCAATGTCTTCATGATTCTAATTAAACCAGGAGGAACCAATATGTAAGAAGCATGATTTGGAACCATTAATCAGTGGAAAGTGACCAGGAAGTTGAATAAATCTCATAGGAGTTATGAGGAAGAAGCTATCCCACTTTTTATTCCAATGATTCAAGATTAGCATGTTCAGACATATGGCAATATCTTCATGATTCTAATCAAAGCAGAAGGAACCACGATGTAAGAAGCATGATTTGGAACCATTAATAAGTGGAAAGTGACCAGGAAGTTGAATATATCTCATAGGAGTTAAGAGAAAGAAGCTATCACACTTTCTATTTAGGTGAATTCGGATTACCTGTTCAAACATATGGCAATGTCTTCATTATTCTAATCAAACAAGGAGGAACCAAGATGTAAGAAACATGATTTGGAACCATTAATCATTGGAAAGTTACTAGGAAGTTGAATAAATCTCATAGGAGTTAAGAGGAAGATTCTTTCCCACTTTCTATTTAGGTGAATCTGGATTAACCTTTTCGAACCTATGTCAATGTCTTCATGATCCTAATCAAACCAGGAGGAACCAAGATGTTATAAGGATGATATGGAACCATTAATTAGTGGAACATAACCAGGAAGTTATATAAACATCACCAGGAAGTTATATAAATCTTATAGGAGTTAAGAGGAAGAAGCTATCCCACTTTCTATTCCACTGATTCAAGATTAGCCTTTTCGGACGTATGGAAATATCTTCTAGATCCTAATCAAACCAGGAGGAAACAAAATTTAAGAAACATGATATGGAACCATTGGTTAGTGTAAAATCACCAGGAATTTGAATAAATCTCATAGGAGTTAAGAGGAAGAATCTCTCCCACTTTCTATTTAGGTGAATCCGGATTAGCCTATTCGGACATATGGCAATGTCTTCATGATTCTAATCAAACCAGGAGGAACCAAGATGTAAGAAGCATGATTTGGACCCATTAATCAGTGAAAGTGAGCACGAAGTTGAATAAATCTCATAGGAGTTATGAGGAAGAAGCTATCCCACTTTTTATTCCAATGATTCAAGATTAGCATGTTCAGACATATGGCAATATTTTCATGATTCTAATAAAACCAGAAGGAACCAAGATGTAAGAAGTATGATTTGGAACCATTACTAAGTGAAAAGTGACCAGGAAGTTGAATATATCTTATAGGAGTTATGAGGAAGAAGCTATCCCACTTTTTATTCCAATGATTCAAGATTAGCATGTTCAGACATATGGCAATATCTTCATGATTCTAATCAAACCAGAAGTAACCAATATGTAAGAAGCATGATTTGGAACCATTAATAAGTGGACAATCACCAGGAAGTTGATTAAATCTCATAGGAGTTAAGAGGCAGAAGCTATCCCAATTTCTATTCCAGTAATTCAAGATTAGCCTTTTCGGACATATGGAAATATCTTCATGATTCTAATCAAACCAGGAGGAACCAAGATGTAAGAAGCATGATATGAAACCATTAATTAGTGAAAAAACACCAGGAAGTTGAATAAATCTCATAGGAGTTAAGAGAAAGAAGCTATTACACTTTTTATTTAGGTGAATTCGGATTAGCCTGTTCGGACATATGGCAATGTCTTCATTATTCTAATCAAACAAGGAGGAACCAATATGTAAGAAGAATGATTTGGAACCATTAATTAGTTTACAATCACCAGGAAGTTGAATAAATCTCATAGGAGTTAAGAGGAAGAAGCTCTCCCACTCTCAATTTAGGTGAATCCGGATTAGCATGTTCGGACATATTGCAATGTCTTCATGATTCTAATCAAACCAGGAGGAACCAAGATGTAAGAAGCATGATTTGGAACCATTAATCAGTGGAAAGTGACCGGGAAGTTGAATAAATCTCATAGGATTTATGAGAAAGAAGCTATCCCACTTTTTATTCCAATGATTCAAGATTAGCATGTTCAGACATATGGCAATGTCTTCATGACTCTTATCAAACCAGAAGGAACCAAGATGTAAGAAGCATGATTTGGCACCATTAATAAGTGGAAAGTGACCAGGAAGTTGAATATAACTCATAGGCGTTATGACGAAGAAGCTATCCGACTTTTTAATCCAATGATTCAAGATTAGCATGTTCAGACATATGGCAATATCTTCATGATTCTAATCAAACCAGAAGGAACCATGATGTAAGAAGCATGATTTGGAACCATTAATAAGTTGAAAGTGACCAGGAAGTTGAATATATCTCATAGGAGTTATGAGGAAGAAGCTATCCCACTTTCTATTCCAATGTTTCAAGATTAGCATGTTCGAACATATGACAATATCTTCATGATTCTAATCAAACCAGGAGGAACCAAGATGTAAGAAGCATAATATGGAGACATTAATTAGTGGACAATCACCAGGAACTTGATTAAATCTCATAGGAGTTAAGAGGAAGAAGCTATCCCACTTTCTATTCCAGTAATTTAAGATTAGCCTTTTCGGACATATGGAAATATCTTCATGATCCTAATCAAACCAGGAGGAACCAAGATGTAAGAAGCATGATATGGAACCATTAATTAGTGGACAATCACCAGGAAGTTGATTAAATCTCATAGGAGTTAAGAGGAAGAAGCTATCCCACTTTCTATTCCAGTGATTCAAGATTAGCCTTTTCAGACATATGGCAATATCTTCATGATTCTAATCAACCAGGAGAACCAAGATGTAAGAAGCATGATATGGAACCATTAATTAGTGAAAAACCACCAGGAAGTTGAATAAATCTCATAGGAGTTAAGAGAAAGAAGCTATCCCACTTTCTATTTAGGTGAATTCGGATTAGCCTGTTCGGACATATGGCAATGTCTTCATTATTCTAATCAAACCAGGAGGAACCAAGATGTAAGAAGCATGATTTGGAACCATTAATCATTGGAAAGTTACCAGGAAGTTGAATAAATTTCATAGGAGTTATGAGGAAGAACCTATCCCACTTTCTATTCCAGTGTTTCAAGATTAGCCTTTTCGGACATATGGATATATCTCCATGATCCTAATCAAACCAGGAGGAACCAATATGTTATAAGAATGATATGGAACTATTACTTAGTGGAAAATCACCAGGAAGTTGAATAAATCTCATAGGAGTTAAGAGGGAGAAGCTATCCCACTTTCTATTCCAGTGATTCAAGATTAGCATTTTCGGACATATGGAAATATCTTCATGATCCTAATCAAACCAGGAGGAACCAAGATGTAAGAAACATGATATGGAACCATTAATTAGTTTACAATCACCAGGAAGTTGAATAAATCTCATAGGAGTTAAGAGGAAGAAGCTCTCCCACTCTCAATTTAGGTGAATCCGGATTAGCATGTTCGGACATATTGCAATGTCTTCATGATTCGAATCAATCCAGGAGGAACCAAGATGTAAGAAGCATGATTTGGAACCATTAATCAGTGGAAAGTGACCGGGAAGTTGAATAAATCTCATAGGAGTTATGAGGAAGAAGCTATCCCACTTTCTATTCCAGTGATTCAAGATAAGACTTTTCGGACATATGGAAATATCTTCATGAACCTAATCAAACCAGGAGGAACCAAGATGTAATAAGCATGAAATGGAACAATTAATTAGTGGACAATCACCAGGAAGTTGATTAAATCTGATAGGAGTTAAGAGAAAGAAGCTATCCCACTTTCTATTCCAGTGATTCAAGACTAGCCTTTTCGGACATATGGAAATATCTTCATGATCCTAATCAAACCAGGAGGAACCTAGATGTAATAACCATGATAGGGAACAATTAATTTGTGGACAATCACCAGGAAATTGAATAAATCTCATAGGAGTTAAGAGGAAGAAGCTACCCCACTAGCTATTTAGGTGAATCCGGATTAGCCTGTTCGGACATATGACAATGTCTTCATGATTCTAATCAAACCAAGAGCAATTAAGATGTAAGAAGCATGATTTGGAACCGTTAATCAGTAGAAAGTGACCAGGAAGTTGAATAAATCTCATAGGAGTTATGATGAAGAAGCTATCCGACTTTTTATTCCAATGATTCAAGATTAGCATGTTCAGACATATAGAAATATCTTCATGATCCTAATCAAACCAGGAGGAATGAAGATGTTATAAGCATGATATAGAACCATTAATTAGTGAAAAACCACCAAGAAGTTGGATAAATCTCATACGAGTTAAGAGAAAGAAGCTATCCCACTTTCTATTTATGAGGATTCGGATTAGCCTGTTCGGACATATGGCAATATCTTCATGATCCTAATCAAACCAGGAGGAATGAAGATGTTATAATCATGATATAGAACCATTAATTAGTGGAAAATCACCAAGAAGTTGAATAAATCTCATAGGAGTTAAGAGGAAGAATCTCTCCCACTTTCTATTTAGGTGAATACGGATTAGCCTGTTCGAACCTATGGCAATGTCTTCATGATTCTAGTTAAACCAGGAGGAACCAAGATGTAAGAAGCATGATTTGGAACTATTAATAAGTGGAAAGTGACCAAGAAGTTGAATAAATCTCATAGTATTTATGAGAAAGAAGCTATCCCACTTTTTATTCCAATGATTCAAGATTAGCAATTTCAGACATATGACAATGTCTTCATGACTCTAATCAAACCAGAAGGAACCAAGATGTAAGAAGCATGATTTGGAACCATTAATAAGTGGAAAGTAACCAGGAAGTTGAATATAACTCATAGGAGTTATGAGGAAGAAGCTATCCCACTTTCTATTCCAGTGTTTCAAGATTAGCTTGTTCGAACATATGACAATATCTTCATGATTCTAATCAAACCAGGAGGAACCAAGACGTAAGAAGCATAATATGGAACCATTAATTAGTGGAAAATCACCAAGAAGTTGATTAAATCTCATAGGAGTTAAGAGGAAGAAGCTATCCCACTTTCTATTCCAGTGATTCAAGATTAACCTTTTTGGACATATGGAAATATCTTCATGATCCTAATCAAACCAGGAGGAACCAAGATATAATAAGCATGATATGGAACAATTAATTAGTGGACAATCACCAGGAAGTTGATTAAATCTCATAGAAGTTAAGAGGAAGAAACTATCCCACTTTTCTATTCCCGTGATTCAAGATTAGCCTTTTCAGACATATGGCAATATCTTCATGATTCTAATCAAACCAAGAGAACCAAGACGTAAGAAGCATGATATGGAACCATTAATTAGTGAAAAACCACCAGGAAGTTGAATAAATCGCATAGGAGTTAAGAGAAAGAAGTTATCCCACTTTCTATTTAGGTGAATCCGGACTAGCCTGTTCAGACCTATGGCAATGTCTTCATGATTCTAAATAAATGTAAGATGCATGATTTGGAACCATTAATCAGTGGAAAGTGACTAGGAAGTTGAATAAATCTAATAGGAGTTATGAGGAAGAACCTATCCCACTTTCTATTCCAGTGATTCAAGATTTGCATGTTCGGACATAAGGCAATATCTTCATGATTCGAATCAAACCATGAGGAACAAATATGTTATAAGAATGATATGGAAATATTAATTAGGGGGAAATCACCAGGAAGTTGATTAAATCTCATAGGAGTTAAGAGGAAGAAGAAATCCCACTTTCTATTCCAGTGATTCAAGATTAGCCTTTTCGGACATATGGAAATATCTTCATGATCCTAATCAAACCAGGAGGAACCAAGATGTAATAAGCATGATATGGAACCATTAATTCGTGGACAATCACCAGGAAATTGAATAAATCTCATAGAAGTTAAGAGGACGAAACTATCCCTTTATCTATTAAGGTGAATCCGATTAGCCTGTTCGGACATATGGCAATGTCTTCATGATTCTAATCAAACCAGGAGGAATTAAGATGTAAGAAGCATGATTTGGAACCATTAATCAGTAGAAAGTGACCAGGAAGTTGAATAAATCTCATAGGATTTAAGAAGGTATCCCACTTTCTATTCCAATGATTCAAGATTAGCATGTTCGGACAAATGACAATATCTTCACGATTCTAATCAAGCCATGAGGAATTAAGATGTAAGAAGTATTATTTGGAACCATTTATCAGTTGAAAATGACCAGGAAGTTGAATATATCTCATAGGAGTTATGAGGAAGAAGCTATCCCACCTTCTATTCGTGTGTTTCAAGATTAGCATGTTCGAACATATGACAATATCTTCATGATTCTATTCAAACCAGGAGGAACCAAGATGTAAGAAGCATGATTTGGAACCATTAATCTGTGGAAAGTGACCAGGAAGTTTAATAAATTTCAGAGGAGTTATGAGGAAGAACCTATCCCACTTTCTATTCTAGTGATTCAAGATTAGCCTTTTAAGACATATGGCAACATCTTCATGATTCTAATCAAACAACAAGGAGCCAAGATGTAAGAAGCATGATATGGAACCATTAATTAGTGAAAAACCACCAGGAAGTTGAATAAATCTCATAGGATTTAAGAGAAAGAAGCTATCACACTTTCTACTTAGGTGAATTCGGATTAGCATGTTCGGACATATGGCAATGTCTTCATTATTCTAATCAAACAAGGAGGAACCAAGATGTAAGAAGCATTATTTTGAGCCATTAATCATGAACAAGTTCCTAGGAAGTTGAATAAATCTCATAGGAGTTAAGAGGAAGAAGCTCTCCCACTTTCTATTTAGGTGAATCTAGATTAGCGTTTTCGAACCTATGTCAATGTCTTCATGATCCTAATCAAACCAGGAGGAACCAAGATGTTATAAGGATGATATGGAACCATTAATTAGTGGAAAATCACCAGGAAGTTATATAAATATTATAGGAGTTAAGAGGAAGAAGGTATCCCACTTTCTATTCCAGTGATTCAAGATTAGCCTTTTCGGACATATGGAAATATCTTCATGATCCTAATCAAACCAGGAGGAACCAAAATTTAAGAAACATTATATGGAACCATTAATTAGTGTACAATCACCAGGAAGTTGAATAAATCTCATAGGAGTTAAGAGGAAGAATCTCTCCCACCTTTAGGTGAATCCGGATTAGCCTGTTCGGACCTATGGTAATTTCTTCATGATTCTAATTAAACCAGGAGGAACCAAGATGTAAGAATCATTATTTGGAACCATTAATCAGTGGAAAGTGACAAGGAAGTTGAATAAATCTCATAGGAGTAATGAGGAAGAAGCTATCCCACTTTTTATTCCAATGATTCAAGATTAGCATGTTCAGACATATGGCAATATCTTCATGATTCTAATCAAACCAGAAGGAACCAAGATGTAAGAAGCATGATTTGGAACCATTAATAAGTGGAAAGTGACCTGGAAGTTGAATATATCTCATAGGAGTTGTGAGGAAGCAGCTATCCCACTTTCTATTCCAGTGTTTCAAGATTAGCCTGTTCGAACATATGACAACATCTTCATGATTCTAATCAAACCAGGAGGAACCAAGATGTAATAAGCATAATATGGAACCATTAATTAGTGGACAATCACCAGGAAGTTGATTAAATCTCATAGGAGTTAAGGGGAAGCAGCTATCCCAATTTCTATTCCAGTGAATCAAGATAAGACTTTTCGGACATATGGAAATATCTTCATGATCCTAATCAAACCAGGAGGAACCAAGATGTAATAAGCATGATATGGAACAATTAATTAGTGTACAATCACTAGGAAGTTGATAAAATCTCATAGGAGTTAAGAGGAAGAAGCTATCACACTTTCTATTCCAGTGATTCAAGATTAGCCATTTTCAGACATATGGCAATATCTTCATGATTCTAATTAAACCAGGAGAACCAAAATGTAAGAAGCATGATATGGAACCATTAATAAGTGAAAAACCACCAGGAAGTTGAATAAATCTCATAGGAGTTAAGAGAAAGAAGCTATCACACTTTCTATTTAGGTGAATTCGGATTAGCATGTTCAGACATAGGCTAATGTCTTCATTATCCTAATCAAACTAGGAGGAACCAAGATGTAAGAAGCATGATTTGGAACCATTAATCATTGGAAAGTTACCAGGAAGTTGAATAAATCTCATAGGAGTTATGAGGATGAAGCTATCCCACTTTCTATTCAGGTGATTCCAGATTAGCCTATTCAAACATATGGCAATATCTTCATGATTCTAATCAAACCATGAGTAACCAAGATGTAAGAAGGATAATTTGGAACCGTTAATCAGTGGAAAATAACCCTGAAGTTGAATAAACTTCATAGGAGTTATGAAGAAGAAGCTTTCCCACTTTCTATTCAGGTGATTCCAGACTAGCCTATTCAGACATATGGCAATTTCTACATGATTCTATTCAAAACATGAGGAACCAATATCTAAGAAGATTTATTTGGAACCATTAATCAGTGGACATTAACCATGAACTTGAATAAATCTCATAGGAGTTATGGGGAAGAAGCTATCTCACTTTCTATTCATGTGATTCAAGATTAGCCTATTCAGACATATGACAATATCTTACTGATTCTAATCAAACCATGAGGAACCAAGATGTAAGAAGCTTGATTTGGAACCATTATTCAGTGGAAAATAACCACAAAGTTGAAAAAATCTAATAGGAGTTATGAGGAAGAAGCTATCTCACTTTCTATTCAAGTTATTAAAGATTAGCCTATTTAGACACATGGCAATATCTTCATGATTCTAATCAAACCATGAGGAACCAAGAAGTAAGAAGCTTTATTTGGAACCATTAATTAGTGGACATTAACCATGAAGTTGAATTAATCTCATAGGAGTTATGAGGAAGAAGCTATCTCACTTTCTATTCAGGTTATTCAAGATTAGCATATTTAGATATATGGCAATATCTTCATGATTCTAATCAAACCATGATGAACCAAGATGTAAGAAGCTTGATTTGGAACCATTAATAAGTGGATAATAACAACGAAGTTGAAAAAATCTCATAGCATTTATGAGGAAGAAGCTATCCCACTTTTTATTCAGGTTATTCTAGAATAGCCTATTAAGATATATGGAAATATCTTCATGATTCTAATAAAACCATGGGAAAACAAGATGTAAGGATCTTGAGTTGGAACCATTAATCAGTGGAATATAACCACGAAGTTGAATAAATCTCATAGGAGTTGTGCGGAAGAAGCTATCCCACTTTTTATTCAGGTGATTCCAGATTAGCCTATTCACACATTTGGCAATATCTTCATGATTCAATTCAAACCATGAGGAACCAAGATGTAAGAAGCTTGATAGGAAACCATTAATCAATGGAAAATAACCATGAATTTAAATCAATCTCATTGGAGTTGTGAGGAAGAAGCTATTCCACTTTCTATTCAGGTGATTCCAGATTAGCCTATTTAGACTTATGGCAATATCTTCGTTATTCTAATCAAACCAGGAGGAACCAAGGATGTAAGAAGCTTGGATTTGGAACCATTAATCAGTGGACAATTAACCATGAAGTTAAATAAATCTCATAGGAGTTTATGCGGAAAGCTATCTCACTTTCTATTCAGGAGTTAAGATTACCTTTTTAGACATAATGGCAATGATCTTCATGATCTTAATCAAACCAATGAAGAACCAAGATGTTAAGAAGCTTGATTTGGGAACATTAATCAGTGGAAAATAACCACGAAGTTGAATAAATTTCGTAGGAGTTGTGAGGAAGAACCTATCCAACTTTCTATTCAGGTGATTCCAGATAAGCCTATTCAGACATATGACAATATCTTCATGATTCTAATCAAACCATGAGGAACCAAGATGTAAGAAGCATGATTTGGAACCAATAATCAGTAGAAAATAACAAGGAAGTTGAATAAATCACATAGGACTTGTGTGGAAAAAGCTATCCCACTTTCTATTCAAGTGATTCCAGATTAGCCTATTAAGACATATGGCAATATCTTCATGATTCTAATCAAACCAGGGGGAACCAAGATTTAAGAAGCTTGATTTGGAACCATTAATAAGTGGAAAGTGACCAGGAAGTTGAATATATCTTATAGGAGTTATGAGGAAGAAGCTATCCCACTTTTTATTCCAATGATTCAAGATTAGCATGTTCATACATATGGCAATATCTTCATGATTATAATCAAACCAGAAGGAACCAAGATGTGAGAAGCATTATTTGGAACCATTAATAAGAGCACAATCACCAGGAAGTTGATTAAATCTCATAGGAGTTAAGAGGAAGAAGCTATCCAACTTTCTATTCCAGTGATTCAAGATTAGCCTTTTCGGACATATGGAAATATCTTCATGATTCTAATCAAACCAGGAGGAACCAAGATGTAAAAAGCATGATATGAAACCATTAATTAGTGAAACACCACCAGGAAGTTGAATAAATCTCATAGGAGTTAAGAGAAAGAAGCTATTTCACTTTCTATTTAGGTGAATCCGGATTAGCCTGTTCAGACCTATGGTAATGTCTTCATGATTCTAATTAAACCAGGAGGAACCAAGATGTAAGAAGCATGATTTGGAACCATTAATCAGTTTAAAGTGACCAGGAAGTTGAATAAATCTCATAGGAGTAATGAGGAAGAAGCTATCCCACTTTTTATTCCAATGATTCAAGATTAGCATGTTCAGACATAGGCAATATCTTCATGATTCTAATCAAACCAGAAGGAATCAAGATGTAAGAAGCATGATTTGGAACCATTAATAAGTGGAAAGTGACCAGGAAGTTGAAAATATCTCATAGGAGTTATGAGGAAGAAGCTATCCCACTTTCTATTCCAGTGTTTCAAGATTAGCTTGTTCGAACATATGACAATATCTTCATGATTCTAATCAAACCAGGAGGAACCAAGATGTAATAAGCATAATATGGAACCATTAATTAGTGGACAATCACCAGGAAGCTGATTAAATCTCATAGGAGTTAAGAGGAAGAAGTTATCCCAATTTCTATTCCAATGATTAAAGATTAGCATTTTCGGACATATGGAAATATCTTCATGATCCTAATCAAACCAGGAGGAACCAAGATGTAATAAGCACGATATTGAACAATTAATTCGTGGACAATCACCAGGAAATTGAATAAATCTCATAGGAGTTAAGAGGAAGAAGCAATCACACTATCTATTTAGGTGAATCCGGATTAGCATGTTCGGACATATGGCAATGTCTTCATGATTCAAATCAAACCAGGAGGAATTAAGATGTAAGAAGCATGATTTGGAACCATTAACCAGTGGAAAGTGACCAGGAAGTTGAATAAATCTCATAGGATTTAAGAAGGTATCCCACTTTCTATTCCAATGATTCAAGATTAGCCTGTTCGGACATATGACAATATCTTCATGGTTCTAATAAAGCCAGGAGGAATTAAGATGTAAGAAGAATTATTTGGGACCATTTATCATTGGAAAATGACCAGGAAGTTGAATAAATCTCATAGGAGTTATGAGGAAGAAACTATCCCACTTTCTATTCCAGTGTTTCAAGATTAGCATGTTCGAACATATGACAATATCTTCATGATTCTATTCAAACCAGGAGGAACCAGGATGTAAGAAGCATGATTTGGAACCATTAATTAGTGGAAAGTGACCAGGAAGTTTAATAAATTTCAGAGGAGTTATGAGGAAGAACCTATCCCACTTTCTATTCCAGTGATTCAAGATTAGCCTTTTAAGACATATGACAATATCTTCATGATTCTAATCAAACCAGGAGGAACCAAGATGTAAGAAGCATGATATGGAACCATTAATTACTGAAAAAACACCAGGAAGTTGAATAAATCTCATAGGAGTTAATAGAATGAAGCTATCACACTTTCTATTTAGGTGAATTCGGATTAGCCTGTTCGGACATATGGCAATGTCTTCATTATTCTAATCAAACAATGAGGAACCAAGATATAAGAAGCATGATTTGGACCCATTAATCATTGGAAAGTTACTAGGAAGTTGAATAAATCTCATAGGAGTTAAGAGGAAGAAGCTCTCCCACTTTCTATTTAGGTGAATCTAGATTAGCCTTTTCGAACCTATGTCAATGTCTTCATGATCCTAATCAAACCAGGAGGAACCAAGATTTTATAAGGATGATATGGAACCATTAATTAGTGGAAAATCACCAGGAAGTTATATAAATCTTATAGGAGTTAAGAGGAAGAAGGTATCCCACTTTCGATTCCAGTGATTCAAGATTAGCCTTTTCGGACATATGGAAATATCTACATGATCCTAATCAAACCAGGAGGAACAAAAATTTAAGAAACATTATATGGAACCATTAATTAGTGTACAATCACCAGGAAGTTGAATAAATCTCATAGGAGTAAAGAGGAAGAATCTCTCCCACTTTCTATTTAGGTGAATCCGGATTAGCCTGTTCGGACCTATGGTAATGTCTTCATGATTCTAATTAAACCAGGAGGAACCAAGATGTAAGAAGAATGATTTGGAACCATTAATTAGTGGAAAGTGACAAGGAAGTTGAATAAATCTCATAGGAGTAATGAGAAAGAAGCTATCCCACTTTTTATTCCAATGATTCAAGATTAGCATGTTCAGACATATGGCAATATCTTCATGATTCTAATCAAACCAGAATGAACCAAGATGTAAGAAGTATGATTTGGAACCATTAATAAGTGGAAAGTGACCAGGAATTTGAATATATCTCATAGGAGTTGTGAGGAAGAAGCTATCCCACTTTCTATTCCAGTGTTTCAAGATTAGCATGTTCGAACATATGACAACATCTTCATGATTCTAATCAAACCAGGAGGAACCAAGATGTAATAAGCATAATATGGAACCATTAATTAGTGGACAATCACCAGGAAGTTGATTAAATCTGATAGGAGTTAAGAGGAAGAAGCTATCCCACTTTCTATTCCAGTGATTCAAGATTAGCCTTTTCAGACATAGGGCAATATCTTCATGATTCTAATCAAACCAGGAGGAACCAAGATGTAAGAAGCATGATTTGTAACCATTAATCCTTGTAAAGTTACTAGGAAGTTAAATAAATCTCATAGGAGTTATGAGGAAGAACATATCCCACTTTCTATTCTAGTGTTTCAAGATTAGCCTTTTCGGACATATGGAAATATCTCCATGATCCTAATCAAACCAGGAGGAACCAAGATGTAATAAGCATGATATGGAACAATTATTTAGTGGAAAATCACCAGGAAGATGATTAAATCTCATAGGAGTTAAGAGGAAGAAGCTATCCCACTTTCTATTCCAGTGATTCAAGATTAGCCTTTTCGGACATATGGAAATATCTTCATGATTCTAATCAAACCAGGAGGAACCAAGAAGTAAGAAGCATGATATGGAACCATTAATTAGTGAAAAACCACCAGGATGTTGAATAAATCTCATAGGAGTTAAGAGAAAGAATCTATCACACTTTCTATTTAGGTGAATTCAGATTAGCCTGTTCGGACATATGGCAATGTCTTCATTATTCTAATCAAACAAGGAGAAACCAAGATGTAAGAAGCATGTTTTGGAACCATTAATCATTGGAAAGTTACTAAGAAGTTGAATAAATCTCATAGGAGTTAAGAGGAAGAAGCTCTCCCACTTTCTATTTAGGTGAATCTGGATTAGCTTGTTAGAACCTATGTCAATGTCTTCATGATCCTAATCAAACACGGAGGAACCAAGATGTTATAAGCATGATATGGAACCATTAATTAGTGGAAAATCACCAGGAAGCTGATTAAATCTCATAGGAGTTAAGAGGACGAAGCTATCCCACTTTCTATTCCAGTGAATCAAGATTATCCTTTTCGGACATATGGAAATATCTTCATGATCCTGATCAAACCAGGGGGAACCAAGATGTAATAAGCATGATATGGAACAATTAATTAGTGGAAAATCACCAGGAAGTTGATTAAATCTCATAGGAGTTAAGAGGAAGAATCTCTCCCACTTTTTATTCCAATTATTCAAGATTAGCATGTTCAGACATATGACAATATCTTCATGATTCTATTCAAACCAGGAGGAAACAAGATGTAAGAATCATGATTTGAAACCATTAATCAGTGGAAAGTTACCAGGAAGTTTAATAAATTTCAGAGGAGTTATGAGGAAGAACCTATCTCACTTTCTATTCCAGTGATTCAAGATTAGCATTTTAAGACATATGAAAATATCTTCATGATTCTAATCAAACCAGGAGGAACCAAGATGAAAGAAGCATGATATGGAATCATTAATTATTGAAAAACCACCAGGAAGTTAAATAAATCTCATAGGAGTTAAAAGAAAGAAGCTATCACACTTTCTATTTAGGTGAATTCGGATTAGCCTGTTCGGACATATGGCAATGTCTTCATTATTCTAATCAAAAAAGGAGGAACAAAGATGTAAGAAGCATGATTTGGAACCATTAATCATTGGAAAGTTACTAAGAATTTGAATAAATCTAATAGGAGTTAAGAGGAAGAAGCTCTCCCCCTTTCTATTTAGGTGAATCTTGATTAGCCTTTTCGAACCTATGTCAATGTCTTCATGATCCTAATCAAACCAGGAGGGACCAAGATGTTATAAGCATGATATGGAACCATTAATTAGTGTACAATCACTAGAAAGTTGAATAAATCTCATAGGAGTTAAGAGGAAGAAGCTATCCCACTTTCTATTCCATTGATTCAAGATTAGCCTTTTTGGACATATAGAAATATCTTCATGATCCTAATTAAACCAGGAGGAACCAAGATGTAAGAAACATGATATGGAACCATTAATTAGTGTACAATCACCAGGAAGTTGAGTAAATCTCATAGGAGTTAAGCGGAAGAATCTCTCCCACTTTCTATTCAAGTGTTTCAAGATTAGCCTGTTCGGACCTATGGCAATGTCTTCATGATTCTAATTAAACCAGGAGGAACGAAGATGTAAGAATCATGATTTGGAACCATTAATCAGGTGAAAGTTACCAGGAAGTTGGATAAACCTCATAGGAATGATGAAGAAGAAGCTATCCCACTTTTGATTCCAATGATTCAAGATTAGCATGTTCAGACATATGGCAATATCTTCATGATTCTAATCAAACCAGAAGGAACCAAGATGTAAGAAGCATAATTTGGAACCATTAATTAGTGGACAATCACCAGGAAGTTGATTAAATCTCATAGGAGTTAAGAGGAAGAAGCTATCCCACTTTCTATCCCAGTGTTTCAAGATTAGCATGTTCGAACATATGACAATATCTTCATGATTCTAATCAAACCAGGAGGAACGAAGATGGAAGAAGCATAATATGGAACCATTAATTAGTGGACAATAACCAGGAAGTTTATTAAATCTCATAGGAGTTAATAGGAAGAAGCCATCCCACTTTCTATTCTAGTGATTCAAGATTATCCTTTTCGGACATATGGAAATATCTTCAAGATCCTAATTAAACCAGGAGGAACCAAGATGTAATAAGCATGATATCGAACAATTAATTAGTGGACAATCACCAGGAAGTTGATTAAATCTCATAGGAGTTAAGAGGAAGAAGCTATCCCACAATCTACTTAGGTGAATCCGGATTAGCCTGTTCGGACATATGGCAATGTCTTCATGATTCTAATCAAACCAGAAGGAATTAAGATGTAAGAAGCATGATTTGGAACCATTAATCAGTGGAAACTTACCTGAAAGTTGAATAAATCTCATAGGAGTTATGAGGAAGAAGCTAACCCACTTTCTATTCCAGTGTTTCAAGATTAGCATGTTCGAGCATATGACAATATCTTCATGATTCTATTCAAACCTGGAGGAACCAAGATGTAAGAAGCATGATTTGGAACCATTAATCAGTGGAAAGTGACCAGGAAGTTTAATAAATTTCATAGGAGTTATGAGGAAGAACCTATCCCACTTTCTATTCCAGTGATTCAAGATTAGCATTTTAAGACATATGGAAATATCTTCATGATTCTAATCAAACCAGGAGGAACCAAGATGTAAGAAGCATGATATGTAACCATTAATTAGTGAAAAACCACCAGGAAGTTGAATAAATCTCATAGGAGTTAAGAGAAAGAAGCTATCACACTTTCTATTTAGGTGAATTCAGATTAGCCTGTTCGGACATATGGCAATGTCTTCATTATTCTAATCAAACAAGGAGGAACCAAGATGTAAGAAGCATGATTTGGAACCATTAATCATTGGAAATTTACTAAGAAGTTGAATAAATCTCATAGGAGTTAAGAGGAAGAAGCTCTCCCACTTTCTATTTAGGTGAATCTTGATTAGCCTTTTCGAACCTATGTCAATGTCTTCATGATCCTAATCAAACCAGGAGGAACCAAGATGTTATAAGCATGATATGGAACCATTAAGTAGTGTACAATCACTAGGAAGTTGAATAAATCTCATAGGAGTTAAGAGGAAGAAGCTATCCCACTTTCTATTCCAGTGATTCAAGATTAGCCTTTTCGGACATATAGAAATATCTTCATGATCCTAATTAAACCAGGAGGAACCAAGATGTAAGAAAAATGATATGGAACCATTAATTAGTGTACAATCACCAGGAAGTTGAATAAATCTCATAGGAGTTAAGCGGAAGAATCTCTCCCACTTTCTATTCAAGTGTTTCAAGATTAGCCTGTTCGAACCTATGGCAATATCTTCATGATTCTAATTAAACCAGGAGGAACGAAGATGTAAGAAGCATGATTTGTAACCATTAATCAGGGGAAAGTTACCAGGAAGTTGAATAAACCTCATAGGAATTATGGAAAAGAAGCTATCCCACTTTTGATTCCAATGATTCAAGATTAGCATGTTCAAACATATGGCAATATCTTCATGATTCTAATCAAACCAGAAGGAACCAAGATGTAAGAAGCATAATTTGGAACCATTAATTAGTGGACAATCACCAGGAAGTTGATTAAATCTCATAGGAGTTAAGAGGTAGAAGCTATCCCACTTTCTATTCCAGTGTTTCAAGATTAGCATGTTCGAACATATGACAATATCTTAATATCCTAATCAAACCAGGAGGAACCAAGATGTAATAAGCATGATATGGAACAATGAATTAGTGGAAAATCACCAGGAAGTTGATTAAATATCATAGGAGTTAAGAGGAAGAAGCTATCCCACTTTCTATTCCAGTGATTCAAGATTAGCCTTTTCGGACATATGGAAATATCTTCATGATAATAATCAAACCAGGAGGAACCAAGATGTAATAAGCATGATATTGAACCATTAATTCGTGGACAATCACCATGAAATTGAATAAATCTCATAGGAGTTAAGAGGAAGAAGCTATCCCACTATGTATTTAGGTGAATCCGGATTAGCCTGTTCAGACATATGGCAATGTCTTCATGATTCTAATCAAACCAGAAGGAATTAAGATGTACGAAGCATGATTTGGAACCATTAATCAGTGGAAACTTACCAGGAAGTTGAATAAATCTCATAGGAGTTATGAGGAATAAGCTATCCCACTTTCTATTCCAGTGTTTCAAGATTAGCATGTTCGAGCACATGACAATATCTTCATGATTCTATTCAAACCAGGAGGAACCAAGATGTAAGAAGCATGATTTCGAACCATTAATCAGTGGAAAGTGACCAGGAAGTTTAATAAATTTCATAGGAGTTATGAGGAAGAACATATCCCACTTTCTATTCCAGTGATTCAAGATTAGCATTTTAAGACATATGGAAATATCTTCATGATTCTAATCAAACCAGGAGGAACCAAGATGTAAGAAGCATGATTTGGAACCATTAATCAGTGGAAAGTGACCGGGAAGTTGAATAAATCTCATAGGAGTTATGAGGAAGAAGCTATCCCACTTTCTATTCCAGTGATTCAAGATTAGCCTTTTCGGACATATGGAAATATCTTCATGATCCTAATGAAACCAGAATGAACCAATATGTAATAAGCATTATTCTTCTTGATATCTTTTTTTTTTTTTTTCTTTTTTGAGTTTTTGAAACATGATTTTAGTATACACGTTTCTTTTTCTTAGTTTCCCGATTATTCATGCACTAATACTTGTTTCAGTTTATAAATGTTTCCATTAATTGAGTAGTCAAGTCTCTGTTTCTATTACTTGATTAGTCAAGTCTCTGTTTTTATTATTTATTTATTGTAATATTTATCTTTGTATATTGCAGATGGATTCTTCCACAGAACTTGCTTTTGAAGATGTTGAAAACATGATAGAGGATGAAGAAATAGAAGAAAAAGATATAAGAGAACCTGAGGTTGATGCTACAGATGAAAACAAGAGGAAACACAATCAACCAGGAGGTGAAGGTGTTCCCAAAGCTAAGAAGAAGAAGAGGCAGGGCCAAGAAAGGTCATGGGTATGGGCGCATTATACAAAGGTGAAGACTAACAACAAGAAGTGCAATTGTAACTATTGTGGGCGAGAAATGGCATGTCCTACGAGTTCAGGTACCTCCAATCTAGGAAAGCTTCTGAAAAGTTGTAAAAGGTACACAACATTTCTAGAGTCTGAAATACAGACCAAGCTGAATCAGGAAAATGATGGTTCTGTTAAGTTTGGAGTAGTATCTGAAGCTGTAGTTAAGGATGCAACAAATGAGCTACTAGTACTGGCAGAGCTTCCCTTAGCTTTTGTTAAGAGCGTGGCATGGAGATACTTCTGTCACAGACTGAAGCTTTGCAAGCCAATTTCTAGAAGAACTGCAAGTACAGATATTGTGCAGATGTTTGTGAAAAAGAAAGAAGAAATGAGGAAAATGATCGGAAATCAGAGGGTTTCACTCACAACAGATATTTGTGTTGCTCCAACAACTGGTTCTAGCTACATGGCATTACAGCACACTGGATTGATGTTGATTGGTGCCTGAAGAAGCTCATCATTGGGTTTAAGAATGTCACATACCATAAAGGGAAAACCATAACAAAAGTTCTACTTGAATGCCTTGCTTATTGGAGGATATAAAAGGTCTTCACCATCACAGTAGACAATGCTACAGCAAATACTTCATCTCTAAGGAGGTTTAAGCAAGAATTCAAAGGAGTATGTATTGATTCTTTTGTGTTAGGTGGTGAGTTCCTCCACATGAGGTGTGCTGATCACATCATTAATTTAGTTGTTAGGGATGGATTAAAGGATGTTGATACAAGTGTTTCTGCCATTAGAAATGGAATATGTTATGTTAGGTCATCCACAGAAAGGTTGAAAGCTTTTGAACTTAAGGTTGAAAGTGGTAAGATAGGTAAAGGTAGCCTACCTCTAGATGTTAAAACTCGCTGGAACTCCACTTACCTAATGTTAAAGAAAGCTTTGCAATTCAGATTGGCTTTTGATAAGATGGAAAAGGAAGATAAGCTCTACAATGATTGGTTTAATGAGAAAGTGGAAGGAGCAAAACGAATTGGACAACCAACAAAGTCGGATTGGGAAGCAGTAAACAGATTGGTAAAGTTTCTGAAAATATTTTACAAATCAACATTGGTGGTTTCAGCTTCTCAATCTGTTAATTCTTACAAGTGTTATGCTGAGATAGTGACTATTGAGAAGAATCTGATTAAGCTTTCCAAAGATCCTGAAGAAGCAATGAGAATAAAAGCTAAAGCTATGAGGGATAAGTTTGACAAGTACTGGGAAGGATTGAAGGAGATCAACAGGCTTTTGATAGTTGCTAATGTATTCAACCCAACGAACAAGATGCATTTCACCACTCTATGCTTTGAGCATCTGTATGGAAAGGGTAGTGTAGATTGTGCTGAGCTTGAACGTTCAGTCAATCAAGTTATGAAGCATCTTTTCGCAGAATACAGTGAGCAATTCAACAAATCAGGTACTGGTTCATTCTTACAATCTCAGTCCACATGTACACCATCACAGAATACATTGAGAGAAGGAGTAGACAAAGGAGAAGAAGATTCAGATGATGAAGATGGTGGGTTTGAGGATATGGAAGTAATATGGAAGAACTTGGTTTCTGCAAAAGGACTTCAAGAATCAAGTAATGAGTTGGAGCTTTACTTGAAGTAAAGTGTAGTAAACCCAAATGTTACGAAAGGAACGGAGTTTAATGTCTTGTCTTGGTGGAGGTGCAATGCAGAGAAGTATCCTATTCTGTCTGAGATAGCTAAAGATGTACTTGCTATGCAAGTATCTTCTGTTGCATCGGAGTCAGCCTTTAGCACAAGTGGCCGTGTGCTAGATCCTTACCGAAGTTGTCTCACACATTATATGATTGAAGTCCTTATGTGCACAGAGCAATGGCTAAAATGTTCTATTCATTTGCACGAGAAAGAAATGAATACTACTACTGATCAGATCCTGGACGAAATTGTAGCACAAGATGAACTTGAAAGAGGTAAATTATATCATTTGAAATCGATTTGTCATTTCACTAGTCTTAGTTTATTATTTCTCACATCATTTTTTTATTATGTCTTATTTAGAGTTCAACATGGATTTTCATATCTAATAAAGCAATGTAATTCTTGAAACAAGAGGCAGAGGTACAAATTGTAACTCATGCTCACTTCTTTCTTAACTTTTTCGTTTCTAATTTTTTGTTAGTTACAAATTGTAACAGGTACTTATTGGATGCTTGATGATTTTCTCTCCTGGATTGGTATTGCTCCACTTTTATATTTATCTCATATTTCCTTATTATCTACCTTTTATTTCAAGTTTCAACTACGAATTCACGCTAGTCTTTTGGAACTTTTATTTTCAACAGTTTGGTATTTGGTTGTTTAGAAACTGTGTTTTTTTTATTTTGATTTCTGAATGAGGAAATCGTTTGAATGTTATTTTGATATTGTTTATTTGTAACACTTTTGGTATTGGTATTGGAACCGCTTTTCTCTGGTTCTAATATGGTTACCAAACTTCAAGAACCAAAAGTACCGATAACCGAAAGAACCGATCCGATCCGATTTAACCCAAAATTTTCACGGTTCCTTAATGGTTACCAACCTTAAAGAATTTAACCGAACCGAACCGAAGAACCGAACGCCCACCCCTAGTTTTGAGCCTGAAAGTGGATGTGGAACGTTTCGCACCATAAATATATTGTGAATCAGTGTTTATGCGTTTTTGTCGTCGTGTTTCGATCAATGTCATGCACTTGTATAGAGTAAAAATGGCAACAAATATTGCGGGTCCCGTTTTTCTGAATTTAAGGATATAAGGAATCGCGAGACTTGTACTATACCCTAAACCCTAAACCATAAACCGTAAACCCTGCACTAGATCCCCATAACTTTTGAAATGTGAGGAACTATGTCACATATAGCACCTTTTCGGAAAGGCCACAAAACCATCAACGGAAGTGATAAGGCTTGGTAATTTTCGGATGCAAATTCCACTATTTTAAGCCTCAAAACGGCTGTAGAAATCTTAGGGCTTTAAAAATTTGTGAACGGGTCTTTTTGCGGCTATCGTAGTGTTTCAATCAATGTCAATGAACTTTTGTAAAGTAAAAAATACGAACAAATCATGCGGGTCTCACGCAAATTCACACGATTTTTCTGAATATAAAGATATATGAAATCACGAGACATGTACTATACCCTAAACCCTAAACTAAACCCTAAATACTAAACCCTAAACCTTAAACCTTAAACCCTAAACTATGAACCCTTCACAGGATCCCCATAACTTTTGAACCGTGAGGAACTACGTCGCCTATAGCATGTTTTCGGAAACGCTACAAAACCATAAATGGCAAAGAATAGCCCTGGTTATTTTTCGGACCCAAATTCCACCGTTTTAAGTGTCAAAATGGCTGTGAAACGTTTCAGGGGTTCAAAATGTATTGAACTGGTCTATCTTCGTTTTGTCATCGTGTTTCGAACAGTGGGCATGAACTTTTACAATGTAAAAAATGCCAACGAATCATGCGAGTACAACGCAAATTTCTTGATTTTTCTGAGTTAAAGAATACAAGGAATCGCGAGACATGTACTATACCCTAAACCCTAAACCGTAAACCCTTCACCGGATCCCCATAACTTTTGAACCGTGAGGAACTACGTCGCCTACCGCACCTTTTCGGAAAGGCTGCAACACCATTAATGGCAGTGATAAGTCCTGGTTATTTTTCGAACCGAAACTCCACCGTTTTGAGCCTGAAAATGGCTGTGGAACGTTTCGCATCATAAATATTTTTTGAATCTGTCTTTATGCGTTTTTGTCGTCGTGTTTCGATCAATGTCCATGCACTTGTATATAGTAAAAAATGGTAACAAATCATGCGGGTCCCGTTTTTCTGAATTTAAGGATATAAGGAATCGCGAGCCTTGTACTATACCCTAAACCTAAACCATAAACCGTAAACCCTGCACCATATCCCCATAAATTTTGAAACGTGAGGAACTATGTCACCTATAGCACCTTTTCGGAAAGGCCACAAAACCATCAATGGAAGTGATAAGGCCTGGTAATTTTTTGGATGTTAATTCCACTGTTTTAAGCCAACAAATCGTGGGGGTCCCACGCCAGTTCACCCGTTTTCTGAATTTAAGGATATAAGGAATCAGGAGACTTGTACTATACCCTAAACCCTAATCTCTAAACCGTAAACCATAAACCGTAAACCCTGCACCGGATCCCCATAACTTTTGAAACGTGAGGAACTAGGGCGCCTAAAACAGCTTTTCGGAAAGGCCACAAAACCATCAATGGAAGTGATAAGGCTTGGTAATTTTTTGGATGCAAATTCCACCGTTTTAAGCCTCAAACCGGCAGGATAAAGTTGAGGGCATTAAAAAGTTGTGAACCGGTCTTTTTGCGTTTTTCGCCGTGTATTAATCAATGTCCATGAACTTATTTAAAGTAAAAATGCGAACAAATCATGCGGGTCTCATGCAAATTCACCCGATTTTTCTGAATATAAGGTTATAAGGAATCGCGAGACAGGTACTATACCCTAAACCCTAAACCGTAAACCCTTCATCAGATCCCCATAACTTTTGAACCGTGAGGAACTACGTCACCTACAGAACCTTTTCGAAAAGCCCGAAAAACCATTAATGGCAGTGATAAGTCCTGGTTATTTTTCGAACCCAAACAGCACCGTTTTGAGCATGAAAATGGCTGTGGAACGCTTCGCACCATAAACATTTTGTGAATCGGTCTTTATGTGTTTTGTCGTCGTGTTTCGATCAATGTCCATGCACTTGTATAGAGTAAAAATGCCAACAAATCATGGGGTCCCACGCCAATTAACCCGTTTTCTGAATTTAAGGATATAAGGAATCACGAGACTTGTACTATACCCAAAACCCTAATCCAAAAAGCCTAAACCATAAACCGTAAACCCTGCACTCAATCCCCATAACTTTTGAAACGTGAGGAACTAGTTCGCCTAGAACACCTTGTCGGAAGGGCCACAAAGCCATCAATGGAAGTGATAAGGCTTGGTAATTTTTGGATGCAAATTCCGCCATTTTAAGCCTCAAAACGGCAGTAGAAAGTTTAGGGCATTAAAAAATTGTGAACCGGACTTTTTGCGTTTTTTCGTCATGTATCAATCAATGTCCATGAACTTTTTTAAAGTAAAAAATCCGAACTAATCATGCGGGTCTCACGCAAATAACCCGATTTTTCTGAATATAAGGATATAAGGAATCGCGAGATATGTACTATACCCTGAACCCTAAACTGTAAACCCTTCATCGGATCCCCATAACTTTTGAACCGTGAGGAACTACGTCGCCTACAGCACCTTTTCGAAAAGGTCGAAAAACCATTAATGGCAGTGATAAGTCCTGGTTATTTTTCGAACCCAAACACCACCGTTTTGAGCATGAAAATGGCTGTGGAACATTTCGAACCTTAAAAATTTTGTGAATAGGTCTTTATGTTTTTTGTCGTCGTGTTTCGATTAATGTTCATGCACTCGTATAGAGTACAAAATGCCAACAAATCATGGGGGTCCCATGCCAATTAACCCGTTTTCTGAATTTAAGGATATAAGGTATCACGAGACTTGTACTATACCCTAAACCCTAATCCCTAAAGCCTAAACCATAAACCGTAAACCCTGCACCGAATCCCCATAACTTTTGAAACGTGAGGAAATATGTCGCCTACAACACCTTTTAGGAAGGGCCAAAAAACCATCAATGGAAGTGATAAGGCTTGGTAATTTTTCGGATGCAAATTCCACCATTTTAAGCCTCAAAACGGCAGGAAAAAGTTTAGGGCATTAAAAAGTTGTGAACCGGTCTTTTTGCGGTTTTCGTCGTGTTTCAATCAATGTCCATGAACTTTTGTAAAGTAAGAAATGCGAACAAATCATGCGGGTCTCATGCCAATTCATCTGACTTTGCTGAATATAAGGATATATGAAATCACAAGACATGTAATTTACCCTCAACCCAAAACCCTAAACAATAAACCCTAAACACTAAACCGTAAACGCGAAACTTTAAACCCTAAACTATGAACCCTACACCGGATCCCCATAACTTTTGAACCGTGAGGAACTACGTCGCGTACATAATGTTTTCGGAAACGCCAGAAAGACATCAGTGGCAAAGAATAGCCCTGGTTATTTTTTGGACCCAAATTCAACCGTTTTAAGCGACAAAATGGTTGTGGAACGTTTCGGGCCTTAAAAATGTGTTAATTGGTCTATCTTCGTTTTGTCGTCGTGTTTCGATCAATGTCCATACACTTGTATAGAGTAAAAAATGGCAACAAATCATGCGGGTCCCGTTTTTTGAATTTAAGGATATCAGGAATCGCGAGCCTTGTACTATACCCTAAACCTAAACCATAAACCGTAAACCCTGCACCATATCCCCATAACTTTTGAAATGTGAGGAACTATGTCACCTATAGCACCTTTTCGGAAAGGCCACAAAACCATCAATGGAAGTGAAAAGGCTTGGTAATTTTTCGGATGCAAATTCCACTGTTTTAAGCCTCAAAACGGTTGTAGAAAGTTTAGGGCCTTAAAAATTTGTGAACCGGTCTTTTTGCGGTTTTTGTCGTGTTTCAATCAATGTCAGTGAACTTTTGTAAAGTAAGAAATGCGAAAGAATCATGAGGGTCTCACGCCAATTCACCTGATTTTTCTGAATATAAGGATATATGAAATCACGAGACATGTACTATACCCTAAACCCTAAACCCTAAAAATAAACCTAAACACTAAACCGTAAACCCGAAACTTTAAACCCTAAACTGTGAACCCTGCACCGGATCCCATAACTTTTGAACCATGAGGAACTAAGTCGGCTACAGAATGTTTTTGGAAACGCCACAAAACCATCAGTGGCAAAGTATAGCCCTGGTTATTTTTCGGACCCAAATTCCACCGTTTTAAGCGTCAAAATGGTTGTGAAATGTTTCGGGCATTAAAAATGTATTGAACTGGTTTATCTTCATTTTTTCATCGTGTTTCAAACAATGGGGATGAACTTTTACAAAGTAAAAAAATGCCAACGAATCATGCGGGTACAACGCAAATTTCTCGATTTTTCTGAGTTAAAGAATATAAGGAATCGCGAGACATGTACTAGACCCTAAACCCTAAACCGTAAACCCTTCACCGGATAACCCTAACTTTTGAACCGTGAGGAACTATGTCGCCTACCGCACCTTTTCGGAAAGGCTGCACACTATTAGTGGCAGTGATAAGTCCTGGTTATTTTTCGAACCCAAACTCCACTGTTTTGATCCTGAAAATGGCTGTGGAACGTTTCCCACCATAAAAATTTTGTGAATCGGTCTTTATGCGTTTTGTCGTCGAGTGTCGATCAATGTCCATGCACTTGTATAGAGTAAAAAACGCCAACAAATCATGGGGGTCCCATTCCAATTAACCCGTTTTCTGAATTTAAGGATATAAGGTATCACGAGACTTGTACTATACCCTAAACGCTAATCCCTAAAGCCTAAACCATAAACCGTAAACCCTGCACCTAAAACCCATAACTTTTGAAACGTGAGGAACTAGGTCGCCTACAACACCTTTTCGGAAGGGCCAAAAAACCATCAATGGAAGTGATAAGGCTTGGTAATTTTTCGGATGCAAATTCCACCCTTTTAAGCCTCAAAACGGTAGGAGAGAGTTTAGGGCATTAAAAAGTTGTGAACCGGTCTTTTTGCGGTTTTCGTCGTGTTTCAATCAATGTCCATGAACTTTTGTAAAGTAAGAAATGCGAACGAATCACGCGGGTCTCATGCCAATTCATCTGATTTTTCTGAATATAAGGATATATGAAATCACGAGACATGTATTTTACCCTAAACCCTAAAACCTAAACAATAAACCCTAAACACTAAACCGTAAACCCGAAACTTTAAACCCTAAACTGTGAACCCTACACCGGATCCCCATAACTTTTGAACTGTGAGGAACTACGTCGCCTACAGAATGTTTTCGGAAACGCCACAAAGACATCAGTGGCAAAGAATAGCCCTGGTTATTTTCCGGACCCAAATTCAACCGTTTTAAGCGACAAAATGGTTGTGGAACGTTTCAGGCCTTAATAATGTGTTAACTGGTCTATCTTCGTTTTGTCGTCATGTTTCGATCAATGTCCATACACTTGTATATAGTAAAAAATGGCAACAAATCATGAGGGTCCCGTTTTTTTGAATTTAAGGATATAAGGAATCGCGAGCCTTGTACTTTACCCTAAACCTAAACCATAAACCCTAAACCCTGCACCATATCCCCATAAATTTTGAAACGTGAGGAACTATGTCACCTATAGAACCTTTTCGGAAAGGCCACAGAACCATCATATGAATTGATAAGGCCTGGTAATTTTTTGGATGTTAATTCCACTGTTTTAAGCCTCAAAACGGCTGTAGAAAGTTTAGGGCCTTTAAATTTTGTGAACCGGTCTTTTTGCTGTTTTCGTCGTGTTTCAATCAATGTCCATGAACTTTTTAAAGTAAAAAATGCGAACGAATCATGCGGGTCTCACGCAAATTCACCCGATTTTTCTGAATATAAGGTTATATGAAATCACAAGACATGTACTATACCCTAAACCATAAACCCTAAACACTAAACCCTAAACCTTAAACCCTAAACTGTGAACCATGAACCGTATCCCCATAACTTTTGAACCGTGAGGAACTACATCGCCTACAACATGTTTTTGGAAATGCCACAAAACCATCAATGGCAAAGAATAGCCCTGGTTATTTTTCGGACCCAAATTCCACCGTTTTAAGCGTCAAAATGGTTGTGAAATGTTTCGGGCATTAAAAATGTATTGAACTGGTTTATCTTCATTTTTTCATCGTGTTTCAAACAATGGGGATGAACTTTTACAAAGTAAAAAAATGCCAACGAATCATGCGGGTACAACGCAAATTTCTCGATTTTTCTGAGTTATAGAATATAAGGAATCGTGAGACATGTACTATACCTTAAACCCTAAACCGTAAACCCTTCACCGGATCCCTATAACCTTTGAACTGTGAGGAACTACGTCGCCTACCGCAGCTTTTCGGAAAGGCTGCAGCACCATTAATGGCAGTGATAAGTCCTGGTTATTTTTCGAACCCAAAATCCACTGTTTTGATCCTGAAAATGGCTGTGGAACGTTTTGCACCATAAATATTTTGTGAATCGGTTTTTATGCGTTTTGTCGTCATGTTTCGATCAATGTCCATGCACTTGTATAGAGTAAAAATGCAGACAAATCATGCAGGTCCCGTGTTTTCTGAATTTAAAGATATAAGGAATCGCGAGACTTGTACTATACCCTAAACCCTAATCCTTAAACCCTAAACCATAAACCGTAAACCCTGCACCGGATCCCCATAACTTTTGAAATGGAACTATATCGCCTACAACACCTTTTCGGAAAGGCCACAAAACCATCAATAGAAGTGATAAGGCTTCGTAATTTTTCGGATGCAAATTCCACTGTTTTAGGCCACAAAACGGCTGTAGAAAGTTTAGGGAGTTAAAAATTTGTCAACCTGTCTTTTTGCGGTTTTCATCGTGTTTCAATCAATCTCCATGAACTTTTGTAAAGTAAGAAATGCGAACGAATCATGCGGGTCTCACGCCAATTCACCTGATTTTTCTGAATATAAGGATATATGAAATCACGAGACATGTACTATACCCTAAACCCTAAACCCTAAAAATAAACCTAAACACTAAACCGTAAACCCGAAACTTTAAACCCTAAACTGTGAACCCTGCACCGGATCCCATAACTTTTGAACCATGAGGAACTAAGTCGGCTACAGAATGTTTTTGGAAACGCCACAAAACCATCAATGGCAAAGAATAGCCTTGGTTATTTTTCGGACCCAAATTCCACCGTTTTAAGCGTCAAAATGGCAATGGAACGTTTCGGGCCTTAAAAATGTGTTGAACTGGTCTATCTTCGTTTTGTCGTCGTGTTTCGAACAATGGGCATGAACTTTTACAAAGTAAAAAATGCCAACAAATCATGCGGGTCTCACGCAAATTTCTCGATTTTTCTGATTTAAAGAATATAAGGAATCGCGAGACATGTACTATACCCTAAACCCTAAACCGTAAACCCTTCACCGGATCCCCATATCTTTTGAACCGTGAGGAACTCTGTACTACCGCACCTTTTCGGAAAGGCTGTAACACAATTAATGGCAGTGATAAGTCCTGGTTATTTTTCGAACCGTAACTCCACCGTTTTGAGCCTGAAAATGGCTGTGGAACGTTTCACATCATAAACATTTTGTGAATCGGTCTTTATGCATTTTTGTCGTTGTGTTTCAATCAATGTCCATGCACTTGTATATAATAAAAAATGGTAACAAATCATGCGGGTCCTGTTTTTCTGAATTTAAGGATATAAGGAAACGCGAGACTTGTAATATACCTTAAACCCTAAACCATAAACCGTAAACCCTGCACCAGATCCCCATAACTTTTCAAACGTGACAAACTATGTCACCTATAGCACCTTTTCGGAAAGGCCACAAAACCATCAATGGAAGTGATAAGGCTTGGTAATTTTTCGGATGTTAATTCCACTGTTTTAAGCCTCAAAACGGCTGTAGAAAGTTTAGGGCCTTTAAATTTTGTGAACCGGTCTTTTTGCAGTTTTCGTCGTGTTTCAATCAATGTCCATGAACTTTTGTAAAGTAAAAAATGCGAACGAATCATGCGGGTATCACACAAATTCACCCGATTTTTTCTGACTATAAGGTTATAAGAAATCATGAGACATGTACTATACCCTAAGCCCTAAACCCTAAACAATAAACCCTAAACACTAAACCGTAATCCCTAAACCTTAAACCCTAAACTGTGAACCCTGAACCGGATCCCCATAACTTTTGAACCATGAGGAACTAAGTCGCCCATAATACCATCAATGGCAAAGAATAGCCTTGGTTATTTTTTGGACACAAATTCCACCGTTTTAAGCGTCAAAATGGTTGTGGAACATTTCGGGCCTTAAAAATGTATTGAACTGGTCTATCTTCGTTTTTTCATCGTGTTTCGAACAATGGGCATGAACTTTTACAAAGTAAAAAATGCCAACGAATCATGCGGGTACAACGCAAATTTCTCGATTTTTCTGAGTTAAAGAATACAAGGTATAGCGAGACATGTACTATACCCTAAACCGTAAACCCTTCACCGGATCCCCATTACTTTTGAACCGTGAGGAACTACGTCGCCTACTGCATCTTTTCGGAAGAGCTGCAACACCATTAATGGCAGTGATAAGTCCTGGTTATTTTTCAAACCGAAACTCCACCGTTTTGAGCCTGAAAATGGCTGTGGAACGTTTCACATCATAAACATTTTGTGAATCGGTCTTTATGCATTTTTGTCGTCGTGTTTCAATCAATGTCCATGCACTTGTATATAATAAAAATTGGTAACAAATCATGCGGGTCCTGTTTTTCTGAATTTAAGGATATAAGGAAACGCGAGACTTGTAATATACCTTAAACCCTAAACCATAAACCGTAAACCCTGCACCAGATCCCCATAACTTTTCAAACGTGACAAACTATGTCACCTATAGGACCTTTTCGGAAAGGCCACAAAACCATCAATGGAAGTGATAAGGCTTGGTAATTTTTCAGATGTTAATTCCACTGTTTTAAGCCTCAAAACGGCTGTAGAAAGTTTAAGGCCTTAAAATTTTGTGCACCGGCCTTTTTGCAGTTTTCGTCGTGTTTCAATCAATGTCCATGAACTTTTGTAAAGTAAAAAATGCGAACGAATCATGCGGGTATCACACAAATTCACCCGATTTTTTCTGACTATAAGGTTATAAGAAATCATGAGACATGTACTATACCCTAAGCCCTAAACCCTAAACAATAAACCCTAAACACTAAACCGTAATCCCTAAACCTTAAACCCTAAACTGTGAACCCTGAACCGGATCCCCATAACTTTTGAACCATGAGGAACTAAGTCGCCCATAATACCATCAATGGCAAAGAATAGCCTTGGTTATTTTTTGGACACAAATTCCACCGTTTTAAGCGTCAAAATGGTTGTGGAACATTTCGGGCCTTAAAAATGTATTGAACTGGTCTATCTTAGTTTTTTCATCGTGTTTCGAACAATGGGCATGAACTTTTACAAAGTAAAAAATGCCAACGAATCATGCGGGTACAACGCAAATTTCTCGATTTTTCTGAGTTAAAGAATACAAGGTATAGCGAGACATGTACTATACCCTAAACCGTAAACCCTTCACCGGATGCCCATTACTTTTGAACCGTGAGGAACTACGTCGCCTACTGCATCTTTTCGGAAGAGCTGCAACACCATTAATGGCAGTGATAAGTCCTGGTTATTTTTCAAACCGAAACTCCACCGTTTTGAGCCTGAAAATGGCTGTGGAACGTTTCACATCATAAACATTTTGTGAATCGGTCTTTATGCATTTTTGTCGTTGTGTTTCAATCAATGTCCATGCACTTGTATATAATAAAAATGGTAACAAATCATGCGGGTCCTGTTTTTCTGAATTTAAGGATATAAGGAAACGCGAGACTTGTACTATACCTTAAACCCTAAACCATAAACCGTAAACCCTGCACCAGATCCCCATAACTTTTCAAACGTGACAAACTATGTCACCTATAGGACCTTTTCGGAAAGGCCACAAAACCATCAATGGAAGTGATAAGGCTTGGTAATTTTTCAGATGTTAATTCCACTGTTTTAAGCCTCAAAACGGCTGTAGAAAGTTTAAGGCCTTAAAATTTTGTGCACCGGTCTTTTTGCAGTTTTCGTCGTGTTTCAATCAATGTCCATGAACTTTTGTAAAGTAAAAAATGCGAACGAATCATGCGGGTATCACACAAATTCACCCGATTTTTCTGAATATAAGGTTATAAGAAATCATGAGACATGTACTATACCCTAAGCCCTAAACCCTAAACAATAAACCCTAAACACTAAACCGTAATCCCTAAACCTTAAACCCTAAACTGTGAACCCTGAACCGGATCCCCATAACTTTTGAACCATGAGGAACTAAGTCGCCCATAATACCATCAATGGCAAAGAATAGCCTTGGTTATTTTTTGGACACAAATTCCACCGTTTTAAGCGTCAAAATGGTTGTGGAACATTTCGGGCCTTAAAAATGTATTGAACTGGTCTATCTTAGTTTTTTCATCGTGTTTCGAACAATGGGCATGAACTTTTACAAAGTAAAAAATGCCAACAAATCATGCGGGTCTCACGCAAATTTCTCGATTTTTCTGATTTAAAGAATATAAGGAATCGCGAGACATGTACTATACCCTAAACCCTAAACCGTAAACCCTTCACCGGATCCCCATATCTTTTGAACCGTGAGGAACTCTGTACTACCGCACCTTTTCGGAAAGGCTGCAACACAATTAATGGCAGTGATAAGTCCTGGTTATTTTTCGAACCGAAACTCCACCGTTTTGAGCCTGAAAAACCAAACCGAATTTATGAATTATCCAATTTGTGTTTTTTTTTTTTGCAGAAATTCTATTTGAATATTTTTGTTGTTTTGCCATTCTAAGCATATAAAATAACACGACCATGTCTTATTGTTAATGTCTAAATCTTGTAGAAATAAGTGGATGTTTGTGGTTCTTTCTTTTTTATGAAATATCTTTTTCAAATATTTTCTACGAACTACTTGAGACACTAGATTTACAAGTCTGTGTTTATTTAAGATTTCACTTTTTTAAACATTCTCTGCGACTCCTTTCTTGCTTATTCTTCTTGATATTTTTCTTTTCTTTTTTTTTCTTTTTTTGAGTTTTTGAAACATGATTTTAGTATACACGTTTCTTTTTCTTAGTTTCCCGATTATTCATGCACTAATACTTGTTTCAGTTTATAAATGTTTCCATTAATTGAGTAGTCAAGTCTCTGTTTCTATTACTTGATTAGTCAAGTCTCTGTTTTTATTATTTATTTATTGTAATATTTATCTTTGTATATTGCAGATGGATTCTTCCACAGAACTTGCTTTTGAAGATGTTGAAAACATGATAGAGGATGAAGAAATAGAAGAAAAAGATATAAGAGAACCTGAGGTTGATGCTACAGATGAAAACAAGAGGAAACACAATCAACCAGGAGGTGAAGGTTTTCCCAAAGCTAAGAAGAAGAAGAGGCAGGCCCAAGAAAGGTCATGGGTATGGGCGCATTATACAAAGGTGAAGACTAACAACAAGAAGTGCAATTGTAACTATTGTGGGCGAGAAATGGCATGTCCTACGAGTTCAGGTACCTCCAATCTAGGAAAGCATCTGAAAAGTTGTAAAAGGTACACAACATTTCTAGAGTCTGAAATACAAACCAAGCTGAATCAGGAAAATGATGGTTCTGTTAAGTTTGGAGTAGTATCTGAAGCTGTAGTTAAGGATGCAACAAATGAGCTACTAGTACTGGCAGAGCTTCCCTTAGCTTTTGTTGAGAGCGTGGCATGGAGATACTTCTGTCACAGACTGAAGCTTTGCAAGCCAGTTTCTAGAAGAACTGCAAGTACAGATATTGTGCAGATGTTTGTGAAAAAGAAAGAAGAAATGAAGAAAATGATCGGAGATAAGAGGGTTTCACTCACAACAGATATTTGGGTTGCTCCAACAACTGGTTCTAGCTACATGGCATTACAGCACACTGGATTGATGTTGATTGGTGCCTGAAGAAGCTCATCATTGGGTTTAAGAATGTCACAGACCATAAAGGGAAAACCATAACAAAAGTTCTACTTGAATGCCTTGCTTATTGGAGGATATAAAAGGTCTTCACCATCACAGTAGACAATGCTACAGCAAATACTTCATCTCTAAGGAGGTTTAAGCAAGAATTCAAAGGATTATGTATTGATTCTTTTGTGTTAGGTGGTGAGTTCCTCCACATGAGGTGTGCTGATCACATCATTAATTTAGTTGTTAGGGATGGATGAAAGGATGTTGATACAAGTGTTTCTGCCATTAGAAATGGAATATGTTATGTTAGGTCATCCACAGAAAGGTTGAAAGCTTTTGAACTTAAGGTTGAAAGTGGTAAGATAGGTAAAGGTAGCCTACCTCTAGATGTTAAAACTCGCTGGAACTCCACTTACCTAATGTTAAAGAAAGCTTTGCAATTCAGATTGGCTTTTGATAAGATGGAAAAGGAAGATAAGCTCTACAATGATTGGTTTAATGAGAAAGTGGAAGGAGCAAAACGAATTGGACAACCAACAAAGTCGGATTGGGAAGCAGTAAACAGATTGGTAAAGTTTCTGAAAATATTTTACAAATCAACATTGGTGGTTTCAGCTTCTCAATCTGTTAATTCTTACAAGTGTTATGCTGAGATAGTGACTATTGAGAAGAATCTGATTAAGCTTTCCAAAGATCCTGAAGAAGCAATGAGAATAAAAGCTAAAGCTATGAGGGATAAGTTTGACAAGTACTGGGAAGGATTGAAGGAGATCAACAGGCTTTTTATAGTTGCTAATGTATTCAACCCAACGAACAAGATGCATTTTGCCACTCTATGCTTTAAGCATCTGTATGGAAAGGGTAGTGTAGATTGTGCTGAGCTTGAACGTTCAGTCAATCAAGTTATGAAGCATCTTTTCGCAGAATACAGTGAGCAATTCAACAAATCAGATACTGGTTCATTCTTACAATCTCAGTCCACATGTACACCATCACAGAATACATTGAGAGAAGGAGTAGACAAAGCAGAAGAAGATTCAGATGATGAAGATGGTGGGTTTGAGGATATGGAAGCAATATGGAAGAACTTGGTTTCTGCAAAAGGACTTCAAGAATCAAGTAATGAGCTTGAGCTTTACTTGAAGGAAAGTGTAGTAAACCCAAATGTTATGAAAGGAATGGAGTTTAATGTCTTGTCTTGGTGGAGGTGCAATGCAGCGAAGTATCCTATGCTGTCTGAGATAGCTAAAGATGTACTTGCTATGCAAGTATCTTCTGTTGCATCGGAGTCAGCCTTTAGCACAAGTGGCTGTGTGCTAGATCCTTACCGAAGTTGTCTCACACATTATATGATTGAAGTCCTTATGTGCACAGAGCAATGGCTAAAATGTTCTATTCATTTGCACGAGAAAGAAATGAATACTACTACTGATCAGATCCTGGACGAAATTGTAGCACAAGATGAACTTGAAAGAGGTAAATTATATCATTTGAAATCGATTTGTCATTTCACTAGTCTTAGTTTATTATTTCTCACATCATTTTTTTATTATGTCTTATTTAGAGTTCAACATGGATTTTCATATCTAATAAAGCAATGTAATTCTTGAAACAAGAGGCAGAGGTACAAATTGTAACTCATGCTCTCTTCTTTCTTAACTTTTTCGTTTCTAATTTTTTGTTAGTTACAAATTGTAACAAGTACTTATTGGATGCTTGATGGTTTTCTCTCCTGGATTGGTATTGCTCCACTTTTATATTTGAATGTTATTTTGGTTTTGGTTTTGATTCATCTATTTGCAAGTGCGTCAGATTAATTTGGGTAATATGGTTACAAAGTACCATTTTAGAACCGAACCCAATTGAAACCGTTTTTTTCGGTTCTAATATGGTTACCAAATTTCAGGAATCAAAGAACGATAACCGAAAGAACCGACCGATCTAACCCAAAATTTTCATGGTCTTAATGGTTACCAAAATTCAAGAACCGAAAAACCGAGAACCGAAAGAACCGACCCGAACCGAACCGAACCGAAGAACCGAACGCCCACACCCTAGACATGCATAACTAATTTCATTGCGAGCAACCGGGTTTGTTTTCTGCCGGTGAACAAGCCTCCAAGAATTAGTCGATTGATTAATGAGTTTAATTCACCCGCATCCAGTTCATCTCATGATATCTTACATATTTGCATGGTTTTGGTCATCTCTTTTGATGCATTTAAGCATATAGGATATCATTTTAGGCCTATTTTAGGTTGCATTTCATTACATTTGTCTATGTTAAGTGTTGGAAATACTTATTGGTGAGTTTGGAGGCAATTGAGGCTAAGAAAGTGAAGTTTGGAGCAAAATGGGGGTGTAGCGACCAGGCGTAGCGACCAGGAGTGGTCGCTACAGACCCACAGGAGAAATGCGGATGCCGTAGCGACCAGGCGTAGCGACCAGGCGTGGTCGCTACAGACCTACAAGAGAAATGCGGATGCCGTAGCGACCAGGCGTAGCGACCCACAGCTGGTCGCTACAGGCAAAAATACCCAAATTTTTATGGGTCAACCCGGGTTTGTTAGGTTGATCCGACTCATTTTTTGGACCCTATATATAGTTTTAGACCCTAAAACCCTAAGGAGATCTCTTTTCTCTCAAAAACTTGTCTAAACTAAAAAAGCTTGAATCTTTTGATCATTGGAAGAAGTACTTCATTTTTTATTGTGTTTTTCTTGCTCATTAACATGATTTGCCTTGAATCTCATATGGGTTTAAGGTTTCTCATGAAAAGTATTGAGTAGTGAACTTGTGATTCATGGGTTAAGTAGATTAGGGTGATTAGGTGGATATTTAGAATGTCTCTTGCTTGATTAACATTATTCTATGCTTACTAAGTGTTCTTAATGCTAGATTAGACTTGATCACTCTCATCTAGATCTTAAGCTATTTATGCCCGAAAGGTGTTTGTTAAAATGCTTGATGAATTAGTATTGCTCTAGCTTGAATAACCAAAAGACATTTGATGTTAGGATTGCTAGATGGTAGTAAACTTTAATCATAATGCTTGTTTAATAGTATTTAAGCAAAGACATTTGATGTTTAGTACGTGATTACAAAGGGATTTCTATCATGGAAGTGGATTAGTTATTTTATGAGTTCTAGACCTATAGACTTGTTGATTTGTTTTGTTTGTGCATACCTAGATTGAATCTTATCACTCGATATCGATTATCTGCCCATGGATCCATCCTTAATATTTGATTGAAATTTTGATTCTTGCACTTCATTCTTTGTTTGAATTTGAGATCACCTTGTTTATAATTCTAGGAGTTTAGCTTGTACCAATCATCAATCTTCTTATTTACTTAGATTATGAAAGTTTGTGTATTCTTAGTGTTATAGATCATTAGTTCCTTGTGGATTCGATCCTAAAGTGTTGCATCGATATACCATTCGATTGTGGTAGCGTGCACATTAGGGTAATTGGCCTGTGGTAAAACGCAATAATCAATTTGGCGCTGTTGCGGGAACTAAGTAGATTTATCATTAGGGTTTCGTACTTTCTTGAGATTAAGCTTTCTTTTCTTATGCTTTGTTTTGCTTTGTACAGTTATTAATCTTTATCTAGCTTTGTGTAGTAATGGCTGCAAGCTACTTTGACTGGCCACAAGAAAGAGAAGACACATTTGAAGATACATGGAAGATGATGAGCCATATGTGGTGCCACCCTTCGATGAAAGTGTGCTCACACCAGAACAAAGTGTGAAGGTAGATGAGCTTTGCAAAGAGAACCCAATGTTGACAAGGAGTGACATGGCAGTGATGCTAAGGTTGAATCTTATGCAACACCGGGCAAACACTAGAAGGAAGAGAGCTCACAGGTACTGAGATAAGGATTGCTCATCAGCTCAAAGAGGTATTTTATTGGGTTCCACCACCCAACTAGAAGTATAAGTGATTCTACTTTGAACTTCATTATTTTGAGGATAGTCGCTTGCCTTGTGTTGAAGATATTGCCTCTGATTTGAATTCTCATGTGCTCATCAACGAATGTTCTTGATCTGATATGTGAAACTAGAAAAACTAGATGACTTGAGAGTAGAAAAGATTGCTAGAGATCATCTTGAAGTTGTTTTGACAAGGACTATCTTTGTGCTTCAATGATCTTGAAACTGAATTTTTTATGCTTGATGAACCTAGACCTCTTCTTGAACTAGTTGATCTAGGGGATGAAACTTGATGTGGATAAGCTTTTGCTTGAGCTAGAAAACCCCATTGGCCAAAACAATGATGAGGAATAAGAATATTGTGTTTTATTGATTGATGGGGATAGAGTGACTACTTTGTTAAAACATCGTTTGAGCCTGTAGTTGACTTTGTGTTTCCACCAAATGCATTTGATTCTCATGAACATCTGAACCTCAGGGAGCATTTTATAACTCATGCTACATCTCTTGTGAAGCTCTTTGATGAAAAATCTGTCTATTTTCTATGGACAGTAGTGTGCTCCTTTGCGCATTTTGTTTCTTGTTCTTGTAGGAGAAGGATCAAAGGTGCATTGGCTCAACCTTTCGATTCTTGTGATTAACAAGGACACCAAGTCAAGCTAGAGAACTTAAAACAAGCGCGCTTGGGAGGCATTCCCATGTTTATCCTTTGTATATATTTCTATTATCTCTTATCTTGCTTTAGTGTGTTTGAATAAGCTTAAGGACAAGTTTGAGGGAGTTCTAAAACTTTCCAGAGGTCATACCAAAACTTCCAAAGTCTCAACAAGTCGTCCCTCCACATTCCTCCTCTCATCAAGCCAACTCCAAGTAAGTGCATCTCCAAATTTGTAAATACTTAGTTCTTTCATATTTTTTTTCTTTTGATCTCTCTTTCAAGTTTACTACCACACAAGAGACTGTGTGAAGTAAGTTTGGGGAGAGTCTACCATCTCACATTGTGTTTTGTTTACTTGTCATGAGTCTCATGCATTGCATTGTAACATACTTATTTGCATAGAAAAACCTAAAAAAAATGAAAATTTTCGAAAACACCAAAACAAGCATTTAGATTTTTATTTTGTTTCATTTTCATCCTTAAGTTTGAGTCTAAAAGCATTTAGGTTACATCCATATACATAAGGAGTTGTGTTTTAATTGCCTTGAAAAGAACACATGTCTAGAACTCAACATGATACCCTAGCTAAACATATCAAGTAGCTTAAACATCTTAAGAAAAAAAACTTGTATGCTTCGAGCCTTGAAGACTCTACTTGAAACTTGTTGTGAGCTTGATATTGACTAGTTCTTGAAACCAACTCCAACCTACTTGAAGCATAGTGAACTTAATTTCTCTTGCTTATGGGTACTTGCATACTCAAACATGGATCTCATACACATTTGGGTTATCTTATTCCATTCATTACCCTATTGATAACTCAAATGGCACCCCCATACCCATGAACCCTTACCATTCTTTGAAACCACCATTGATTTGCTTGTGTGAGGCATCTTATTGATAGCTTTTCATGTGCAAAATTTTGAGAGTATTGGGAGCGACATAGGTTTGTTCTCATCTTTTGCTAGCATTATGACCTCACTTGAGCTAGTATTTAGGATTGTGGTTGGGTTGTGTGCTTTTGAGTTTAAGATTTTGGGTTTGGGAAAAGAGAAGAATTAAAAGAATGAACAAAGAGAGTGCTATAAGAGAAGAAATCCCTAGGGACAAAAGAAAATAAGAAAAGAAAAGCTTTAGATGTGTCAAATAAAACCCCCAAAAGAAAAAAAATAAGAAAAAAAAAGAGATTGGGAAAGATAAAAAAGAAAGAGAGTTAGGCTAAATGTTATTAATGATGAAAAGTCTTTAGTTGGTTAAGTAAAAGAAAAAGAAAAGAGTGTTCATTAGGTGAGTGATGAGATGGATGTTATCTTTGGGTTTTGGGATGAGGAAGAAGAAGGGTAGAACTTGGAGTCATTTAGGAAAATGGTAGTTTGATAGGAATCAATCTATGTATGCATGAATTGCTCCTTATCTTAGATAAATTTTGCATAATGATCAAGCTCCTATTTTTGAGTGATTACCACTTTAAAAAGATGTATTTGAAATCTTCTCTTCTTTCACATTAGACCATTTCACTCACCAAACCAAATGATTGAGATCAAGTTCCCATTTGCAAGAATTCACCTTATTTGCTTGTTAATAAATGTGAGAGTTGGTTGAAAGAGTTGTTGATTGATGAGTGAATGACTTGTATAAAGATATTGGAGTTGAGATAGACCGTGAGAAGCTAGAGTGTAATAGGAAAGATTGTTCATGCTCCTTGTTATGTTTACCTAGGATGTGATGTTGAAGGCTAGAAGTGTATCTTTGGTTCTGAGCTCCCATCTTCAAACCCTCTCTTGCTTGTTTTTGAAAGTTCACTTGATGACAAGTAAAGGACAAGTTTGGGGGAGTTTGATATCTTACATATTTGCATGGTTTTGGTCATCTCTTTTGATGCATTTTAAGCATATAGGATATCATTTAGGCATATTTAGGTTGCATTTCATTACATTTGTCTATGTTAGGTGTTGGAAATGCTTATTGGTGAGTTTGGAGGCAATTGAGGCTAAGAAAGTGAAGTTTGGAGCAAAATGGGGGTGTAGCGACCAGGCGTAGCGACCAGAGTGATCGCTACAGACCCACATGAGAAATGCGGATGCCGTAGCGACCAGGCGTAGGACCAGGCGTGGTCACTACAGACCTACAAGAGAAATGCGGATGTCGTAGCGACCAGGCGTAGCGACCACAGCTGGTCGCTACAGGCAAAAATACCCAAATTTTTATGGGTCAACCCGGGTTTGTTGGGTTGATCCGACTCGTTTTTTGGACTCCTATATATAGTTTTAGACCCTAAAACCCTAGGGAGATCTCTTTTTCTCTCAAAAACTTTGTCTAAACTAAAAAAGCTTGAATCTTTTGATCATTGGAAGGAAGTACTTCATTTTTATTGTGTTTTTCTTGCTCATTAACATGATTTGCCTTGAATCTCATATGGGTTTAAGGTTTCTCATGAAAAGTATTGAGTAGTGAACTTGTGATTCATGGGTTAAGTAGATTAGGGTGATTAGATGGATATTTAGAATGTCTCTTGCTTGATTAACATTATTCTATGCTTACTAAGTGTTCTTAATGCTAGATTAGACTTGATCACTCTCATCTAGATCTTAAGCTATTTTATGCCCGAAAGGTGTTTGTTAAAATGCTTGAATGAATTTAGTATTGCTCTAGCTTGAATAACCAAAGACATTTGATGTTAGGATTGCTAGATGGTTAGTAGACTTAATCATAATGCTTGTTTGATAGTATTAAGCCAAAGACATTTGATGTTTAGTACTTGATTACAAAGGGATTCTATCATGGAAGTGGATTAGTCTATTTTATGAGTTCTAGACCTATAGACTTGTTGATTGTTTTGTTTGTGCATCCTAGATTGAATCTTGATCACCCAATATCGATTATCTTGCCCATGGATCCATCCTTAATATTTGATTGAAAGTTTGATTCTTGCACTTATTTCTTGTTTGAATTTGAGATCACCTTGTTTATAATTCTAGGAGTTTAGCTTGTTACCAATCATCAATCTTCTTATTTGCTTAGATTAGGAAAGTTTGTGTATTCTTAGTGTTATAGATCATTAGTTCCTTGTGGATTCGATCCTAAAGTGTTGCATCGATATACCATTCGATTGCGGTAACATGCACATTAGGTTAATTGGTAAGTGGTAAAACGCAGTAATCACCTCGTACCTCCTGCATGCTGGATTAAATGTAACTACGATGGATGGCCCGAGAGTTTTTGCATTAGGATGGATCATTCGGAATGAATATCTTGAATTACAAAATTGTGGAATGAGCAAGTTTTCGAGGATGGTTTACGATTGAAGAGTCTGAAGGCTCTGCTCTACTGTGGGCTATACAAGCAACATTGTTAGGTTTCGGCGTGTGGAATTTGAGGTAATAATTTTCTGCTGAACAAAATTTTAAATAATGACAACATACATCGGTGAATTTATTCTAGCATGGCAACGATTGTTTTGAATCCATCAAGTTTACATTAAGATAGAGCCACAATCAATGTGCTGATAAATTGGCTAAGAATGCAATCACAGTTTCAAATACTTGATGTATTTATAATTCGTGTCCATACTTTTATTGAATGTTGTAAAACAGGTTTGCTATAAATAAAAGTTATGTTGATAAAAATAATAATAAAAGGGAACACAATCATTGTGCTGATAAATTGGCTAAGAATGCAATTACAGTTTCAAATCTAAACTATTAAAACTGAAGTACAAATAGTACTTAACCCTTACATTTCCTAACTAATTACCATAGAATGCCACTGATGTTATCCCTATAACCAAACACTAATTCATACTATTATCTATGCCACAGCAATAAAACTCAGTCGTTTACCTAATAACAAACTCAGACGTGCAATCCTAACCAGCAATATCTCACAATAACAACCCAGCAATAACTAAAAGATTACGTTATCAAAGAGATCTTGCACTCCAAACCAGCAATATAGATGTGGATTGGCAGATTTCTTAATTACTCTTGCTGTCTAGATTTTTTTGTCATATCTTTATTTATAATTTTATATTCTTATATAATAATATGCAAACACTATTTTAAATGTTTATGTCTAAATATTTATGTATTTTGTTTAAAAAAACTACAAATTTAGTTAAAAAAATTAATTTATCACTTTAAATTATCAAGATAAACATACCAACAAATATACAATAGACAAATTCAATTGTAATTATAATTTAGTTAGAAAAATGACTAGAATAAATAAAATCACTATAAATGAGAAAACACAATCGATTAATTTATAAATTTTATTGTAAAACACATGACCAATTCACAACAATGTCAAAAATATGAACTTATAACTACAACATATACAATTATGTTGATTGATTAGTTAAATATTAAAAACATAAACATATACCCGCGCGGGCGCGCGGGTCAAAAGCTAGTACTTTTTTATAATTTGTGTCCATAATTTTTTACTGAATATTGTAGAAACAGATTTGCTATAAATAAAATTTATTTTGATAAAAAGAATAATAAAATAAGTCACGTTTTGAAGATAACTTTTGTGTTTTAAAGTTGTTTTTTCTGAATTTTAATGTATTTTCTTGTAATTGTAAACATTTAATTTACTGTTAGTCAAAATTATCACAAACATATGCGATAAAACAACAATTCCAAGAGAGGATTTCTTTTATAGTAGATATATACAACTGGATTTTTTTTTTTGTGTTTCTTAACGGATTTAATCTGCTAACGTGATTACTTTAAGTATCAGTTCTATATTAATGTAAGCAATCGGCTGGGGGAATTTTCGTAATACTGTCACATTAAATGCTTGATAATAAAAGTCAACTTATGAACTAAATTCAACTCTTGACATTTGTGTATCTATGTGTGCCTTTGTATACAAAGGCGTCTAATAGCACATGTAAGTGGGCGGTCAAATATGATCCGAATCTAAAATTAAATATACATAAAGTATGGTATATAACTTTAAACTTTAGATATATTGTTAAATTTAGAACTTGTAATTTCAAAAATGTCAAACATAAATAGATGCAGCAATTAACTTTTAAAACTACTCTATTAATTCGTTAAATATACTATTAATAGTTTTGAATAGTACTTAGAAATAATTTGAAATGGCACTGTGTGTGTATATCTTTTTTTGGGACCAAATTTACCACATCCAGTCCTGAGTAACCACATAGCAGGAGGACCTCATGAGTTATGATAATCATTTCGAAAGAAATAGACTTGTCATTACTATTCTCACAGAACATTCGAACGAGCTGCTGGAGAAGAGTTCTAACCTTTACTTCTCTTGCTTTTCATGCATAATAACTCACTATTTGACAAAAGAAAATTTTATTTTCCGGGCGAAGTGCCTAAACATAATCCATACTTGTGGTTTTCAGAAATTTTGCTTCCAGTTAATAGATATCTAAATTTAGCATCAAATGGTTTTTTTTGTTTTTTTTTTGATTAAAATAGATCCACACTAATCTCAAGGAGAGGTGCAACCCATTAGATGGACCATGTATTCAAATAGGCCCTAAAGCATGGACTCATATCCGTGTAAGGTAACCAGGATAATTGTGACTTAGTTTTGCACATATGAGTCGAATCTGAAATGTTTTAGTGTCTCAATCCCACCTCCTTACGCACTCAAGCCACAGTCCCCTGGTCAAACATCAAGTGGTTTTGGTAAGAAAACCCCACTTTCCCTCCTAAACAACTTTCCACGACTCAGGGCTGGCCATGAGATGAAGCTCACGAAGCACCTATTTTATATGCCAAAATTTGTAGAAATTTTATATAGAAGTGAACATCTAAGTGTAATGACTATGGGCAAAAAAAAAAATTCGTGCTTTAAGTGTCAAGATACATAGGATCAGACCTGCTTTACTACTGCGTAGAACAGACGTACAGGCAATGCAATTTTAGTGGTGACGAACTTTTAGGCACTCTAACGAGATATTTCCTCATCGTCCAATGGACAAATACATATATTCTATGCATTGGCTATTTTACGCGAATTAAAGCACTTCTTGATTGATACGAAAACCATATGTCTGAGATAGGGGTGGGCACTAATAGAATATTCGGGTATTTAGAGATATTTGTGATTCAATCTGTTTTGTCTAAATAATCAATTATCTGATTTGATTCGATCCGGTAACCATCAGAATTATACGGTGTCCCGGATATCCAAAAATTTAGGTTTTTAATTAGATATCCGATTCGATCGTAAAAATAAAATAAAATTTTACAAAAAAAATAAAATCTATAATAATATTTAATACAAAAATTAAAAAAAATTAATAACTAATATAATAAATTTAAGAAATAAAATACTGTAAAATATTGTAAAATTTACATAAAATATAATATTTATATATATATATATATATATAATTATTTAAATATATCTATATATATGCTTATAACGGATCGGATCGGATATTCGTTTCTAAAATATTAGTATTTGTGATTTGCTTTGTTTTTTTACGGATATTGCATTCTAATATTTGTTTGCTTCGTAGAGTTACGGATATTTAGATTTTTCAGTTCGAATCGAAACGGATAACAAATCAAAACAAAATTTACAGATATTTTGCCCCAACCTAGTCTGAGACAACCCGATTATTAAAATAGCTCCAAAAGTATTTGTTTGGTTCATTTTTGCTAAACGTATATTTTTTAGTTGACTTGTTTTGTTAGCAACTTCCACCTTCAAAAGAAGAGAGAGAAAGGTGTGTAAATTTTCACGTTTTTCTTCGTCGTTGAAACAAAGGAACGCGTACTTCAATCCGATCATTATCGTTACTTCCATCAGTAATGGGTTTTAATGGTTCTGGCTTTCACATTTGCTTTGCTTTATTGATGTTTCTTTTCATTCATCTTTCCGGTTTTGTAAAAGATGACTCTTATGGAACTTCCGTCCCTTGGCCACGTAGCCATGTCATTTAGATAGATTAATTATGCACTCGGATACAAGATTTGGTGGATAGTTTTAAGGATTAGAAAGCATTTAGGATCTCCACAATTATCAAAACAAAAAGAGAATAAATAAAAATATTCTCTTATATATATATATATATATATATATACTGAGTATGGGTGTCCTGTTATTGTTTGACACCTCTTTTTACTTGCTTTAGACCATCATTATCCATAAAACTTATTTTGGGTTTCTTGATTTTTTTTTCCTAATTTAAAAAAAAAAAAAAAAAAATTAAAGTGAACCAATTGCGGGCCGCCACGTGTCGTGGGGGCCCGCAAACAGTACAATAACTCATGAAGGATCGATCCTTCTTTGGCAGTTTTGGAAACCGATTTTAACAAAAAATGGGGCCCACCACTATATAATTCCTTAAGAAACCCTCTAGTTACCCCTCCTTAATGATGCCCTTAGATACCATGTCCAGGTAACGTCATTCCTTTTGGGCGGGTGAAGACACTGATTCATTTAAGAGTTTGTTGAAAGTTAATTTGAGAATTATCCTAAATAGTACTAAACATTATAACAAAATTGCCATGATCAAAAGGACTAAAATAAATTTTATTAAAAAATAAATGACAATTATAATCTATGCTCTATAAATTTCTTTATGAGTTTGTTTTCAACGATTTTTCTTTTAAAAGTTTAAAAAAACTTTGTAAATTCTAATGTTATCTTCTTGAATTTGAATTTATGAAAAACTTTATGGATAAGTATAATTTATTCTTAAAAATTAAGGGAGATATTAATAAATATATATATTATCTTCATAAAATTTAGTAAAACTATCATAAATATGTATTTAAGAAAACCTTCATGAATATATGAATACCTTGGTAAATTTTAATTATATGTACATTTAGTAAGATATTTTTAAATATATATATAAAAATTTCTAATATTTTTGGAAGACCTTCTAAATTTGATATCTAATTTTTTTTTTAAATAATTCATATATTTAAAAATAACTTCATAAATTTTTGATGTTATATATTGAGTACTATTTTTCTATATATGCATATAAATCAAATTTAATAAGATGACATACACATTTAGGAAAACTTCTAAATAAACATACAAGTTACACTCACGAAGTCTGTTTATACATTTATGAATGCATTCTTGAACTCAGAAATGTTTTTCCAAATTCAGAAATGTATCATACATGTTTAGAAAAGTTCTCCTAAATATTTTAAGAGAAATCATTTCCTAAAAGAAAACACTTATGAAAAAGGTATTTTCAATTTTTTATTTTCACATTTTAATATGTGTATATATATATATATATATATATATATTGATTTATATATAACTTATAAATAATTAAAAATTATATATGAGGATAAAATTGTCATTTAACTATTTAATGAAGTCTATTTTTATCATTATGACTTTTTAAAGACTATTTAGAAAACAAAAACTACTAAAAAACTAGAGATTTGGCCAAATAATTTTATATGTTCACCAACTGTTGAGAGGATGACAGTGTCTCCAAATGTAATCATCTCACACAACCAACGATAAATAACCCAATGAAAAACTTGAGCCAGGATATTAATATTTTTCGTATTATGTATAATTACAATTCATAAATATTAAAAATAAGAAAATACATTGCTAAAATAAAATTTAAACCAATGTATATATTAGTAAAATATATAATTGGTTGCACAACTATTTATAAAACTATAAAAAAAAACGTGTAAATATTGTATATTGTGAAATTATAATATATATCTAAAATATCTAGAGGGAGTATATCAACTGGTGTGATCAACAAAAACAGAAATGTTGGCCTAATGAGTTAAGAATTTGTCTGCATATACAACCAGAAACGTGTCAAGAGACAAATGGAGCATAGATTTTTTTTTTCACGCGTGGGGTAATAGAAGGCAACCCTACCGATAATTTGGAATGATTTAGACTCGTTCAGGTATCACAATTGAACGAAAGAGATCGGTTTCTTTTGTATATATATATATATGTCTGAACAATAGAGATCGATTCTAGAAAATTTCACAATTGTAGAAAATAAAAGATAATAACTCACAATTGTATTGTAGTGTGATGTTGAAAAACTGTAAGTTTAAAACCCGACTAATAAAAGGTGAAAATATGTTCTTCTCCCTTCGTATCTCTTCGCCGTTTTTCATTGATTTATAAATCTTTTAGATGGTATCAGAGAGAACTCCATTATAAACCTTTCCAGTTACTATAGATTTAATTTATCACATTTTGTTAATATATATATATATATACTGAGTGCTTTACCAAATGAAAAGACAATATTACACCTAAAAGAGTATAGCGATCGCATCTAACATGCATGCTAAAAAGGTTCTTTACTACACTTTATCTTTAGTCTGTTTTACAACCTTTTCTTATATTACTACATTATATTAGCCATGATTTAACAAAGGAATAGTCAATCTCTTGCTATCATGTCACCATATCGTCAAACGTTTTGCAACTAATTAGGGTTTTTCTTAAATCTGTTTCTTTTCTCACGGTCAAAGCTCAAACTCGTTGCTTCAAACAACTCTCCTTTGTTGTCGATCTATTTTTTCGACCACTATCGACTAATTTTTGTACTATCATTGGTTGATATTGACCAAAAGATTTTTTTATATATATACGGTTGATCTGATCCGTCTCGAGAGAAACACACCTTAGTACTACAGATAAAATGAATATCATATTGGATGATCCGAGTTTGGAATGTTTTTCAACTAATGTCAAGAATAACTAAATTGTATGTTATCATACTACCAAATAAAATGTTGGGCCGAAACCCAATCTTGTCTATAGACAATCATTTTGGTTGATATGGACCAAAGGTTTACATAATTGTGTTTTAAGGTGAAAAAAGTGCCTGCAGAAGCAGGCAATTACACACAACTTAGACAATCCATGTGAAAGATTTAAGGATATATATATTACCAAAATGTAAAAGACAATCGGAATAAAAAGTGTATATATGCATGCGTTATGTGTATATAGAGGAATTGTGGGGGTCACATGGAGTTCAGAGAAAGAGGCAGAAGAGTCCCCACGTCATCTGTGGTTTGCGTCCTCGGGCTCTGCGGATACCAAACACCATCATGCATGCCCAACTCTCTTTTTCATTATTTTTCCCTTTCTTTTTGGGTTTTTTATTTTACCATTTTAGGGTTTTCTTTTGTATATTCATGTCCTCTTACAACCATTATATAATCCCTCAGTCCGTTTCAAATTACACGACGTTTAGAAAGTATATTTTGTTTTAAAATATATGATGTTTTAAAGTTTAAGGTATTTTAACTTTATTGGAAAATGTTCAACTAATTAATTTTTACAGTTTTTTTAATTGGTTAAATAATTTTAAATTATATATTTTAAAAATATCTTTTAGAAAATTGTAATTTTCTTTTGTGTGCTCATCTGATAAAAACAGAGAGAGTATAATATAGAGATAAAACCAAAATATACCTAAATTTTTTTGTCCCGAAAATAACATTCAAGAAGAAAATTGATCAAATAGATTTTATTAAAAGATGTAATATATATTTATACTTTGAGTTAATTTAAACTTAGGGTTTAGAATTATAGGGTGAATGCTTTGGAGTGAGTTTAAAAATTAAAAATATTAAAATATTAAAATTTTCAAAATAAAAAAAATCTATTTTGATTATTTTTCTCTCAAAATTTATTTTTGTGACAAAAATTTAAAAAATGACTATTTAAGGGATTTGCTCTGTAATATAATACCCACATTCTTCGTATATTATA
>CAJHQP010004013.1:0-60016 GCA_905132765.1 Moricandia arvensis | reverse complement strand
ACCTTACTTGAAACACCGGTTTCTTGCCACACAATCCCACTAGCGATAGTCAAACCACCAAGTTTCACCTCGCTAACTCGGACAGTGGACTCAGTTTCAGAAGCAAATGGTGGAAGGGAAGGATTCCACAGGAGCAGTAAAGCGTTTGGGTACGCGAGTTTTGTGTCAACATATATTTTTGTGTGTGTGTTTTTTTTTTTTCAGGAACCAGAGCCGACACTAATTCGTTAGTTTTTTTTAGTTAAAAGAAGTGTGTACATATAGATGATAGTGTTTATATACACACTGTTTTTCAGATTTTTTTTTTTCCCCCTAAATTATTACTTCCTTACAAAAACTTTACACTTGTTTATTTTCTCTGAGAACAGCTCCTTAAGAACTCACGATAAACCTTATATATATCGTCTCTCTGTGTGTAATAGGTTAAAAAAACATTCGAATATCCAATTCAGTTTTTTGCTATTTTAGTGAGCTGAGACTATCATATTAATTGCCGTTAATAGTTTTTATAGGCTGGAACTAAGCGCTGACAATTTAATCATTTAAATTTGATACAATTTGTATTCGTTTTTTATATCTAAAAAAATATTAGATATTCATAAGTCTTCGAAACAAAACAAATAATAAAAATTAATATTTCATTAAAATGAAAATAAAATCACAATTATTAAAAATTTAGAAGACATATATCCGCTATGTATCCAAAAATTTTATACAAATATATATATATATAATAATGCAATTAAACTATAGAGTCTTAAATTTATAATTTTATGTAATTATTATTTAACATAAAATTTTTATTAAATTTATTCAATGTATTACTTGTAAAGTTATTAAACTAAGAAAAGAATACAAATATTTATTAAAACTGCATTTTTTCTAAAAATTATGTTTAAATAAAATAATTAAAAACTAAATGTGGAACCTATAATTCCCACTATTTTTATTTTTTTTATTATTTTTTGGCTTATATTATGTAAAAGATATTTTTTAAAACAAACGTATATAATTTTTTTTATAATTATTATAGAACAAACTCAATGAGATATCTGTAAATATTCACAATATCCATAAAAAATTTGGATATCTCTAAAAATACCGGATTATATAATATATAATAAACAAATGAAGTCAAAAAAATCAAATATATGTAAATCTAAACTATTTAAAACTGAAGTACAATTAATTACTTAACTCTCATTTTACCTCTAATATTACAAATCCCTGCCACTGACCTAAAACAATAATAATACATATAACAAACCTTAAGAAATCTACCGAAATCAAGAATATATCACTGTCTTGAAAATCTTAACATCAACAGATATAAACATTAATGAAAAAGCATAGTCGTAATCAATTTAATTAAGATATCAGTTGACACTATGAAAACAAACATCAATCTAATCGAAAACTTCGCTAAACCAAATTAATATGATATATTTAAAATATAACAAAAGCTTTAGTAATTCTCTTTCTCTAATATTGCCTTCACGTTAAATTTGTTAAGAAAATCGTTATCTTTTATAATCTTAACTATAAGCTTCCTTGATAATCATAATGGACTATCAATAATTTTTATGTATACTGTTTAAATAATTTTGACAAAAAAAAATCCCGTTATATTCTATCAAAATTATTACTAAAAATACAGAAATAGTTTCCAAGGAATATAGGAGGAAATCTGATGCTAACTAATCATACAAACTAAACTAATGGTAATCTAGTTACATGAAATATAATTATACATGACAACATCCCCTCAATTTAATGATGTTGTGTAGTAATATTACGAGCCTAGTTTTATTAATTCAAAAAAGTGATATGGATGTCAGCAGATACATTAACTAGATTAATTCTTCTGTTGATAATTAAAATTTACTCATCCGACCAATAACTTAACTTAAATTTGGTTCATCCACGACAAAAGAAAAAAACCATTAAATTACACTATGGTAGCTCAGATTTTTAATTGATGAATGACAGAGTTAAACGGAGTTAACGTGTTACACGTCCACATTCACTTTTGGATTATTGAAATAGGCTCGTGATATTAACTATATAACATCATTAAGTTAAGAGATATTGCCATGCATAACATATACCTCAACTCGTATAGCTAGAGATAAACATAGTTTAATTTGCATTGTTAGCCATAATAGTGGTCAAAAATTTCACGTAAACCACCCCTCACTTCCATTATAGAAAATGGTTAATGAATAAAGGGCCGCTTGCAAAGAAAGTTCAAGAACAATGACTGTTATTAATACGCACAAACTGAGAAATTCTAAAAAACAAAACGAAAGGTTGAAAGAGTTGCTAACAATGCCTTATGTTGCGGAAGAAATTCTGTCTAAGAGACAACGTAGATAGGAAGCGTGAGCTAACACTGTTTTTTATGGAAATATCTTTGATCTATTATTTTATTTTTTTGGTTGTTCGTGTTTAGTTTTTTTGTTTATTCATTAAAGAACTAAAAAAAAGTTTAGATGAGTGTACGAGAATAATATATTATGGATATAAAATTAAAAACATTAAATATTACTTATTATTAATATTATTATTTATATCCGTGATATAAAGTACATTGAATTAAAAAAAAACTTATCTAAAAAATACAGTATATAATAAAAAAACAAAGAATATTCAGTTTCCATTATAATCTAATAATATTTATATGCAGAAAATATTATTTAATATAAAGGTTAAGATAAATTTTGCATAGGAGTTGCGGATCAAAATTAGTTAACAAATAAATTGCAGACACTAAATTTTGTGTTCGCTTTGTGTTACCCCTGCCTGGAAGTTTCGAAACATATGATTGGCAATCATCAGTGTTTGGATGATACGTGGTGGTTGATGGATTGGTTGAAACACAGTGATTGCGGTACGATTCTCATTGCATGTGTTCCCAAATATACAACTGTTGAGCTAAGTCTTCCTCAACTGAAATATAAATTCTAAAATTTAACATGGTTTGATATGTTGATGTAAGATGTCCGCCCTGAAGCAGCGATGACTAGTTGCTGAAGCAAGACAGAAGTCGTTCGTAAGTGGTGAAGACCAAATGAGTCAAGATACTGAGCTGGAGTCGTGTAAACTTGGGAGAGCAAGAGAAGTATCTGAAGAAAAAAGGAAAGAGGAATAAATTGAGAGCCCAAGTTTATGACTTAAAAGGAAGAAATAAGTCCATTTTCAAGAAAAGGAAATTGCACTATTGTTATGGAAGATGTCCATATCATGTTGCCTTGAGAGACTAGGTTTCCGGGAACGTGGAGACTAATATAAAATAGCTATGGGGTCTTCTGTAGAGGACATAGACATGGAGGCTGATTCTTATAGAAAGAGAGAGAAGCTTTTGGAAGTGTTCTGGTCGTGCTGAAGCAGTGGCTGAAGTACTTGACGGAGGAGAGACATAGCGAAGTAGCTTAGGAATCTTTCAGTAGCGTGTGCAGGGTGTTAACACTAGACTTGTAAAAGTTGAATAAGAAAGTTCTTGTAAAATGTTTAAAGGAGACTCTAATAAAAAGCTTGTGTTTGCTTGTGTAATTTGTCTCTCGTTACTTTCTGATCACTTACTGGGTGTCATCTTTGCACTAACAAGTGGTATCAGAAGCGGGTCATCTAAGTTACTAGTGTGATCCTAGAGGTGAAGATGGACAATTGTTTCTGTTCAGAAGGCAATCATATTGAATGCGGACCAATTATGGTCATTGAAGGCTCGCATGAAGCAGTTGATTCAAGGAATCAATGAAGATGCAGTGGACAGCTGTGGAGAATGTTTGGGAGGAGCCTACCATAGTCACAGCAGATTGGAAGAAGCTAAAGCAAAAGAGGATTGGTGAGAGGCAGAACCAATGCATCAAATTTAATGCAAGCGTTGTCGACAATCTTTGGGCAGCTGTTGAAGTAGAGCAGATTTCAGCTGATTTAGGGGAAGTACTTCGGCTAAAGAGGTATGGAGATCCTTTGAATTCGTTTGAAGGAGATGATAGTGTCAAGAGGACACGTTTTGGATCATCTTGGGTTCGCATTTGAGAATCTCAGGTGGTCTGATAATGATTCTGTGGTGACCTCAGTGCCAAACTCAGTTCTATGGCGTATGAAAGCATTGTACTTGGAAAGAAGTACAAAGGAGAAGAAGCTAGTGAAGAAGTTACTGCGCTGTCTTCCAGTGAGGTTTGGAGCCTCACAAGGCAGTCCTAAATATGACTTCAAACACGGATGAGCTCAAGTTGACAAACTAGTGGGCATGCTGAAAGCAGAAGAGATGCGAGACATGCAGTAGCTCGTTAGTCTCTACATCAAGTTCGTGCGCCAAAGAGTATAGCGCTGTGGCCTGGCGAAGAAGGTGATAAACTTCACAAGGTTAAAATGCCGTGGCGGTGGTGCAGTTAGAAATTTCAACAGGTTCATTGAGTCATTCTTATAGGAGGGATGCTTCAAAGCTGTGAAGCAGTATGGTGGTCGTAACAGAAGAAGAAAATGTCTCAAGTGTTACGAGTGTGAAGGAGTTGGCCATTGTGAGGGCTGACTGCCCATAGCACAACGAAGGAGCTCAAGTGCTCTGAGTGTGAGGTATTGGACACACACGCCCACGTGAATGTCCAAACGCCAAAGAAGGGTAAAGGTATTCCATTGCAGTCGTCTGATGAGTCAGAGTCTGAGGATGAATGGAAAGTGCTGAAATATGGTTGCATTTGGTGCACGCAAGAAGGGATCTAGTAAATCCTATGATTCAGATATCAATACAGGTGATGAGGAGTATCACGTGCTCTGCTTAACAAGTTGTTGAGGGTCAAGGATCAGAATATGAGATTGGAGGGATATGGCTCAATAAGCAGAATGAACTGCTGAAGAACTTCGTGAAAGAACTTGCGGCGTGAATGAAAAGAATAAGTCTCCTTGAGCAAGGTTAGCAATCTTAGGAAAGTTAAGCAGAAGGGGCTATACACACTTTGTGCATGCAGCACATCAAAAAGTGGAGGCCAAAGAAGCTTGTCAGGAAGTACGTCGGGACGTGCGACAAGGAGTACAACATGAAGTTCTAACAGCGTCCGAACGTGGCTGTGGAGTAACAAGCCGAAAGTTACATCAGTGCAGCAACATGAAAGTCAAACAAGAGGTTCTGAAAACATGGTTGTGCCAGTTGCGTACAAGGAATGAGATGATCGGCATCAGTAACTGGGCCAATGCCTTAGTACAGAAGCAACATCGATGGCTGTTGGTTCTGTGGGAATGTTGGAACACAAGAAGTGGAGTGTTTTGCTCGTTGAGAAGAGCAGAAACAGCCAAGAGGTGAAAAAAGGCGTTCACTAAACCAAAAGGGTTGATGAGATTTGTAGTCAAGAGTGGCTCACTTGATGATATCAAGGAAGAAACATGAGAAGATGGAATGCAGCTCTGATAGGAGTGATTTGAGGAAGGTCAAGGAGCATCAAATCTGGAGCTAGGACACATAGTTTTCCATAGCATAAAGGGGAAGGAGATCGAATGGTCAGGAAGTGATGCGAGATGATCTTAGGAGGGGTGAGTGAAATCACTCCAAGATAATAGCAAAGCCGATCAGAGTCACTCGGTGTGGATGATGAGGGCTCATGGTCAAGGAGATGACGCCATGAAAGAAAGCCAGGTCCTCATTAGAAGTGGGTCCGAAGGTAGTCGACAGCGTGGCCGTCAGAGCCTGATGCAGTACTCATGAGAAGCAGACGGTTGCGTCTGTAAGGCTTGACATCTAAGAATCTTTGTTTTAGCTTAGTATGCAAATCACAGTAAGGGAGAATGGTGATGTTTGGTCCAAGGAGTGCATATCTCATGGGGGAGAAGAGCATGGTGATGGATGTCCTAAGTAAAATGGTGTGCTATCTCATGGGAGAAAAGCATGTTGTGGTGCACATCTCGTGGGGGAGAAAAAGCACATTTAGCATGAAGTTTCCAGGTGGAAAACGTGGTGTTGAACCAGAAGAATGTTGTACTTGATCGGCACACAAAGCTAAAAGGAGAGATTGTTGATGTAAGATGTCCGCCTTGAAGCAGTCGATGACGTAGTTGCTTGAAGCAGACGTCGTTGGTAAGTGGTGAAGACCATATAGTCAAGATGCTGAGCTAGAGTCGTGTAATAGACTTGGAGAGCAATGGAGTATCTTGAAGAAAAAAGGAAAGAGAGTAAACTTGAGGAGTAAGTTTATGACTTAAAGAAAGAGAAATAAAGTGCATTCCAAGAAAAAGAAAGTTTTCACTATTGTTATGAAGATGTTCATATCATGTTGCCTTGGAGACTTAGGGTTTCGGGAACGTGGGAGACTAATATAAGATAGCTATGGGGTCTTCTGTAGCAGGACATAGACACGGAGGCTGATCTTATAGAAAGAGAGAGAAAGCTCTTGGAAGTGTTCTTGAGGTCGCTGCTGAAGCAGTGGCTGAAGTACTTGACGGAGGAGAGACATAAGCGAGGTAGCTTAAGAATATTTCAGTAGCGTGTGTTAAGGGTGTTAACACTAGACGTGTCAAAGTTAAATAAGCAAGTTTGTAAAAGAATGTTTAAAGGAGATTCTAATAAAAAGCTGTGGTGTTTGCCCTTATGTAATTTATCTCTCGTTTTACCTCTGTATTACTTATTGAATGTCATACTTTGCCACTAACAAGATACACTATAATATTTGCGCCCGTTCTACTTTCACATGTTTCACCACCCATGTTCACAACAGGCCGCAATTGTTCCACTTCCACCCGTAACTAAAGTTAGCGATAGCGAACGGAGCTTATGAGCTAAACATTACAAAATTTACTATCCACGGTTTAACTTCTTGTAACACGGCTGAAAATATTTACCGTCATTTTACAATTATGTGGATGTCAGATTAAGTCTATTTTGAAAATCCTGCGTAAACATCGTTTCAAGATTAATATTTGATGGAAAGAAGAGAAATTCTGAAATTTTAGTCGTATATAGTTCTGAAACGAAAAAAAAACTATGGAGCACCAAAAAACATGTTCAAAAACAATAGTTGTAGCATTAATATGAACAAGAACATGTTCGCATTGAAAGATAACATTAGCTGGCCAACTATGCGATCAAAATATTTAATCCGTTACACTATTTATAAATATTTTTTAAATAAGGACTATTAATTTAATAATGTTGAACAACATTTAGACATGTTTGTTAATGATTGGTTTATTATATACGGGAGACAAATTGTGAAATAAAAAAATACGGAAAAATTTTTTTATAGTAGATTGGTTCATGCTTAACATCGCGTTGGTTATTATTTATCTACCTCTCATGAATGTGTTATGATTATCCATTTGCAGATTTTATCCAATGAGAAAATAATACGTTCATTACCCCGCTTGTCTATACGGAAACATTCGGATTAAATAGATAATCATATACATTATGTTAAATGGAGCACAAATTTTTGTGAAATGAAGACATAATGACCATCTCTAATTTGGAATTTAAAATAAGTATTCATCTGAAATTACTAAATTGGTGCTAATATACACATAGATTGATTGATGAGCAAGAAATTTGTTGATTGCGTAAATAGTGGAGCAAGGAAGATACAAAGGGGCAAGCTTATAATACTTTTATAGAGTTGTGGAACTTGCGGTTTAAATCAAAACGTAAGGGTTTACTGATAAAAAAACAATTATATGAGGAACGATAGTTATTTCAAAGATGTCCACAACTCTGTAACACTGATCTGTGAATATATAGGAACATTCCATGTGGGTTTTCAAGAAAACACCGTCAGCTAAAAATGATTATGTAAAGCCAGTTAACCAATCACATGATTATTACATAATTAATCCCAAAATATATACATCATGATCCAACGATTACACGATTTTGATTATTTTCTCCCCCACTGGCCATTTATTCAACTACATATCCGATTAATTCATATTGAAAGATTATGGTGTTACCAAAATAAGATTCTAGACAACTAAAAGCAATGTTTGAAAACCGGACTGAAATACCGATTCGGTATAGTTACTGTTGACTGGTTAGAACGGGTCAATCGGTCAACCGAAAATTTCCGTTTTTAAGAACTAAATATATATAATCATATATTTACATTATATAGACCTAAAAACGTATTTCCTACATATAATACATTCTCTGTTCTTTTTATTAACTAGAAAAATAAAAAACAAACATAAATCAAATTATATATACAATAAATAAGTATATACTATGTAAACTGAAATTAATAAAAAAAAAATTATAGTATTTATTTATTCATATAAAATAAAGTCCCAAATTTTATAAATAGGTCAAAACAAGATTAGTATTTGAGAGCTAAAATATTTTTCTTTTTACATTCTTTCTTAGAAAATAAAATTTAAAAATAGAAAACTAAAAAATAGTGACAATCAAACATTGATTATGAAATACTAAGCTTTAATAACAATTGAGAACATTAATTATATGTTGATTTTTTAGAACCGAGTTTTAAATTGACATAGATCATTGGTTTTACCAATTTTAGCCGATTTTATCAGTTTTTAATCTGGATTTTAAGCCGAACCCGACTCGGCTTCTTCAACGAATCACGGTCGGACCGGCCGGTCCGATCCGGGCTCAAAAACCATGACTAAAAGTTGTTGCCTCGGATGGTTGGCTGGAATTTTAATTTCAATGGTTAGGAATTTTTTTTTTATTAATTGTAAAATTGATCAAAAAAGTTAGTTAGAGTTGCATAACAATTATTTGTTTTATTGATTAACAATAGAGTTATTCCATAGAGTACATTCGGATCGTAGATAGGGTTGACTTAAAGACAAGTTATATAAACTTTTTTTAAAAAATCATGGTACATAAGTATTCATCATGTTTACGAGAAATATTAGACAGCCGTGTTGCAAGATTATAGGGATTAGGAGATCAAGCATTATTAGATTATACTCCTCGTTTGTTTCATTATAAGTAATCATTTTAGGTTTTTGCACACGAATTTAGGAAAAAAATTAATTTTACATATTTTATATATAAAAACACAATTAAATATACACCTAACAATATTTCAACCATAGAAAAATAAACTGCAGCATAAAAATTAATAAATTTTGCATTAAAAGTCGAAACGACACTTATTTGTGTAACAAATTATTTTTCTAAAACGACACTTAATATGAAACGGAAGGAGGTAATAGTAGGGCATTATCCTTTTTTCCTCTCTAACTCTTTTAGTCTTTATATATCTGGTAGATTGAACATGGGCTGTTGCGGTTTTAACTTTTGTAAAATAAAACACCAATTGCGCTTCAGAAAGTTAATCTTTTCTGTCTTAATAATTATTATTCTTCCCTATTTTCAAGTCCATTAAATGCTTTTAACATCAAAGTTCACCAGCCAGCCATTTTTCATAGTCAGTAATAACTTAATACATTTTACCAATATACGTACAAAATACAAACTATGCTCAAAGGTCAGTTTCTTACTTAAGTTAAAACATAGGAATTTTCACCATAATTTTTGTGAAAACCACACATAACTAGGCCCATATTATGATTACACTCCACGCATTGCACTGTTTTTTTATCTTTTGAATGAAAATAGAGGCCTTGAAAATACATCACTCTAATAGAAATGAAGAAACTTCTTCCTGTTGCAGTTCCTGAACACAAATTTCAAATGAATTGCAAGTGAATAATCTCTTTACGTAGAGTTTGAATATCAGTCTATTAAATTCAGTTAGGAAGAGAATTGTAAGCCACCATTTTAAACTTTGAATCGGTTCAAATGTGGCATCCTCCTGTAAAAAATTTGGTCAATGTAGTAAGTGGGCCAAATTTAAAAGTAGCTCCTCCAGCCGCTCCCATGATAAATAAATTTTTCATGATATGAGCTCATTGATGGTGTCAAAGTAGGTATTCTTAGAAAGAGATGCACAATACATCAAGGAAACTTCTGAGAATTTAGATATAAAATAAAACTGCATCTTCTTCGCAGTGATGTCAACATTCCTAGACACAAAGTTAACTCTTGAATAATTGCAAGCTCTTTGTATTAATCCTGTAAAGATTTTCAGGTGAAAATTTGATTTATGGTAACTTCTTTGTGGATTTTCATCCAGTAAGAAGATCTTCATGACATGGTTAGCACAAAGTTTTCTGTAGGACAAGTCATATGAAAAGCTAGAGAGGAAAAGATTTTCAAGATGCTTATGTCCAAAAATATATACAAAAAACTCAGTGAGCTTTGGATAGTACTTACAAGGCGTTACAATCAAGGGAAGTAATGTTCTCAAAATTACCTATGATCTAGAAATCTCACAGATGCATGCGGCGTCTAGGAGAAGCTTATCTAAGGATTTATGGTAAGATAATTTAGGATAACTTTAAGGCATGACAATCACACACATATTTACAACCATCAAATTCCATCCACCTGAAAGATAGAAATAATAATAAAACTCTGACTCAAACTACACTATACTTGTCAATGTTTAAGGAAATGCTGAAAGCTTAGCTGTGCTACATCATCTGTATGAACAACCACTCACTATAACCACGTGAATTGAGATAGACGAAATTTAAGATCGTCTTGTCAAGAATGTGATTTCAGAGCTTTTTGGCTTTTCTGCTAGAAAACTTTCACAATGTGGATCGAAATCCAATGTCTTCTACACTCGGATCCCTCGCTAACTTCTTTTGAAGTCAGATATGAGTTCCTTGGATGGATGATGTCCATATTATCCATTACGAATAGAAAACAAATGATGAGAATGTAAGTCAAATAAAAATGATATATGACTGTAGCTATAATAGTTACTTCATCATATTGTTCATACATCATATTTAATCATGATCTGCCGATCTTACTTTGCAACTCTAGGCTTCAAAGTCCGCTATGATGATGCTAATATCTCTTGCATAAATATGCAGCCTCTAAATCAGTAATTTATTGTTACACCAACGTATGGCAATGATATGACTGTCAGTATGCGAGAACATCTTGAGGAAGGCTTGAAGGAGCGCTTACTTCTGTTTTGCGTAGAATGCTGTTTTTGGTTGTGAAGTCAATCGAAGTTTTGTGTTTCTGTCGTTGCTTAATTATTTATCATATGGCAGAATGGTGGCGTAGAGCGTTTGAATATCCGAAACATTTGTGTAATTGCCCGTTCATTAACAGTTTGTTGTTTGGTAATCAATTGCCATTATCTCCCTCAATTAGCTTTAGCGTTGTATCTATAGTATTTCAGGAAAATAACCTAGCATCTCAGATTGTGTGGCGTCAGATTTTTGGTTCGCTCATATGGTTTGCCCAGTCCCATTAGATCGAAAACGTAGTAGACATGATTTTATCAAGTTTTGGTTGTCGCGAATTTATATATATAGGCTGAAGTGTATAAATCATAACTATACAAGAGTCAGAAATATTCCTGAAAGTGCTTCTTGTCTAACTACCTAACTAAGCATATTAAAATGGGTCTTACTAATGGACTATCTAGTAAATAAATATTGACTATGACCATACATAAACTCTAGATGTGATTAACTACATAGTTGACGCGGTATGATATATACAAATTATTTAGTTGTGTGGGTTTTACCTAATAAGAGAGGTGATGAGGTGGACACTCTCAATGGAAAGCAAAAAGTACCTCATTATATATATATATATATTAGTCATAGTAGTTGATTTGGTATGAGCAACAAATTATTGCCCTCTTGATCACGAACAACAACATAAGCGAAAGACTGCTCATCATCAAGCATGACGAAACTGATCATCATTTTATAATCTTGATCATTGAAAAACATAACAACGTGCCAAGACTCATCATCATTTACGATCACATATAAAAGTTATTAGCTTAGTAGAGTCCAGATAGTAGCTAAATCAGGTGATCAGTGATTATTTTCCGTACAACAATTACAATTTCTTTGTCAGACATAATCAATGTATCAACATCGTCATTTATCAGTTCTAGATTATCGAATAAGAGGTGATTCTCTTTCTCTCTCTATCTCATGAAACTCTCTCTAATTAAAAAACGTATCTCACCTTAGCTCTTCTCTGGTGACGTGACGCCTCCGTTGCCGGTCCCCAGCCACGTCTCTCTAATTTCTTTTGGTTACACTTTGACCTTCTCTCCATCTTCTAACTGTACTTTGATATACTTTGGTCTGGATTCTACTGGATCTCCCCGATGGACCGAGAGATAGGTGTCTGTGTCGCTTTGGAGCTACGGTTAGTTGTGTGTTGATTTTTTGTTTGAAGGTCTTGTGGGTCATTTGTTGGAGCTTGTTTGAGACTTATCCAACTTTTATATGTCCATAGTAGCGATATTCCATTTTGGACATAAATAGGCAAGCTCATCTGATTTACTGGATCCTTCCCAAAAGCATCGTTCTAGATTAGAGTTGGATTATTATTCAATATATAGACAATCCTTGTCCAACTCTCCAATGTCAAACTTGTTTGATATCTCACATTCTCTCTCTCAAATTAAGATAACACTCATCTCGTGTGGTTTTTCTTCAGCGAATCATCTGGCACCACGTTGTGACCAGTAAATCGCATGATTCCTTTTGACGGAAGTGTTCTCCACAACATCACATGTTTCATGATCTTCATGACTAGTTTCTGCCACAGACCTCCTATTCCGACTTGAATGTCTTCAACTTTTTACTTAAAGATATTAATGGTTTTCTTGAAGATCGTCATCAAACCGCTCTGATACAACTGTTGGTATTTGCACAAATCCATGTCCGCAGCTCTTTTGTACGCGATTAGTATGATATTGTCCACTTTGGCTTAATAAGCAAGGCCACATGGATTTACTTTTGGACTCCTTTCCAAAAGACCTCGTTTCTAATTAGAGTTGGAATTTTTCTTATATGAATATAGACCCACTCCTTGTATAAACTTACAATGTTAGACTTTGTTGATATCTCACATCGCTCTCTACGGTGTCAGTAGTGACAGATCTGGCCATGTATGGTGATGGCTATGGAGGAGAGTGTTGCTGCCTCCTTGCTTTTCACCTTAGGCGCTTCATGTAATTGGCTCTCGTTTTCTTTCCCCGGAGTTTCATCAGAGCTTCTCTCCTCTATGGGGGAAGAACGATTTGGAGGAGCCGCACAGAGAACCTATGTTTGGGTGAGTAGTAAGTGGTAGCTCAGTTCGCTTCTAAGTGGTTTTGTCTCTCTCTCTTCTCAAGTTGCCTCTGTGGCTCTGCAAAACTGACCCTTCTCCGGTGGCCAGTTTTGATTTGTTAGCTTCAGTGCACCTTGTTTATGTGTTTGTTTGAAGATTCAGTCTCTGCGTTCTTCAAGCCTTTTTGAAGAAGCGTGGAACGACATGTTATGCTTCAGGAAGGCGGAATCTGCTTATCTCCTCAAGGTGTGGCTGGTGTCCGGAGATAAATCGCTACCTGCCAGTTTCTAGAGGCGTATGTTCTTCCTCGTGAACTGATTCTTCCGTCTATAGGGACTTATGTTCGCGCGCTACTCCTCGAGATCTGTTTGTTGTTGTTTTATGCCGTCACTTTCGATGGACTGGGCCAAGATGCCAACCGGTTCGCCTGTCCAAATAGTTTGTTTAAATCGTATTCCTGATGAGTGTTTACTTTTTTCAGATTGCGACATTTAATATTCTTGTCCAACGATTTAGTTTATGTGTTCTTTGGGTGCCAATCACTTCTGCTATCCATCTATTTTACCTAATATCTTTCTTATAGAATTATAGTAGACCTAATTATGTATTTAAATGTCTTTTATCTTTTTGGAACCCTTAATAGATTAATTTTGTTGTTAAGCAACTTTAGATTCAAGAAAAGACACTATGTATATCTTATGTTATTTTCTTTTTCTGAACGTCTGACTATTAATTATGCCTAATACACGAAGAGAAATATTTACATAGAAGATTCTATAGCCAACAATTCAACCACCTCATGAGAATCCACGTATGATCTGATGGAACCACTATGAACCGCCCTATAAGATTATGTTTGATGATTACGCTCCTGAACCATATTGAATAGATCCTTTCTAATCATTTTCTCCAGCGAAATATGCATAATTGCATTTTGTAGAGTTTGAACTCAAACTCTCTAGTGTAGAAGCATTAATGAATCATTAGTCAATCACTGGACTAAAAGGGCTTTCACTCTTTGCAATTCATGAAATAAATTTACAATATATTTGACAAAAAGAAAAATATCGAATAAGACCTATAATGATTCGTATTGAGATGGGACAGGTAAGATGTCAACATGATAGTACCATATATAACGGTGGCACATATTTATGGACTCCTGTAGAGGAGCATATGTTATATGTAAGTATTTAAAATGTGTGGTCTCTCATGAATATTTAATGATATAGTGCACAACTTAATGCATGTGATGTTATTCTGCATGCAATATGCATGCGGACGCGTTGGTGCTAGCTATATTCATACGTACAACATAGATAATCACACACTCAGTGACATACAACATATAATCAGGCTCGCTTGGATGTCAAATACAGGCTCGCCTTTATATTTCAGTATGCAATATAGTAACTACAATAACAACAATAATATTACAGAGCTTGATTTAAACAATGTTGACGTAATATATACTGGGAAACTATCATATATTCCATAGTTTCTGTGGTATCAGAATTCAAATATAATTGTCATGTTTGCGTCATAATCAGAAATAGTGTAAAAGTATTATGATAAAAATACTGTAACTGGATCACAATATATGTTAATTATATTATAATCTTTTATGCTAATAGCTGTAGCTTATTCGCTTATTTGTAAATTTTCAGTGTATTTTGCATGATAGTACGCGTACGTTGAAACACAACATCACGTTACATATTTTCATATACAACTAGTCGGAATCAATTTATAAAAATAGCAACATTAGTTACATAATATGCACGTTTATGTTTTGAAGACACATATATGTCGGACTACATGAACACATTACAACACAAGCGAAGCTAGCTAATCCAACTTGTTTAATCACGCAGACTTGGGAGATATTACATTTAACTATGTGAAGGTATAACTTAGCGATAACATGATAAAACATATGGTATTAGACATACTAATCTCCATAGTGCTACTACACAGCTATGAAGTATCACAAGAAACTCGTGCTAAAACGCTCTTTAGCCTTCCTTAATATATAGCTTATGGAACATTTCATGTACCACAACAAGCTAATTGGAGCAACAGTGTCACGTCCGCCAGATCTCCGTATATTTTGCTGACTACGTATTTGCGGTTAGCAGTTGGATAGATTCGATGTGTTATCGTTGGTCACTCGTCTTCTCTTCTTTTACTACGTCTGATCTTCGCATAAATCGTAGTAGTGAATTAGTAGAGGGTCTGATGAATTTGATATGTAGGCCAGTCTATAAAAATGTTGGCCTCAACATGTTACTGCTTATGATTTGGATGGTCGGGGCTTGGTTTGGTTGCATATAGAGATTTTCGGGCAGATAACTGGAGAGTTTGGCACGGTGGACATGAGAGAGAATGATGAATTTAGTAGCCATGAGAGTATTGATTGAGCTGTGATTGCTGTATGTATGCAAATTGGTTTGTGAATACTCTGTCACTTCCTTTACATATTTATATGCACGCATCTATACGTAGCACATTGTTTACGTATGGTATGTGATAGTAGAATGTGTTAAACGTTGGTATAAGTGTTTGTTTCTAACATTAATAATACCAAAAAGCTTCACATTTGTCGATGAGCGCGACTTAGGCCATGTCGTTTTGTATTTGGTATATAGCATTTGAGGATGCAACATCTGGTGTGTAGGGAGGTACATCTAAATGTGTTATATACATTTTTTTAATTATATAATAGCATTTGAATATTATTGGTTAAAAAGACTAAAAAGAACATCATGTATATAATTAATAAACTAATTATTACTATTTGATAAATATGTCTATAATCAATATATTTAGTGACACATACACTTATTATATTAAATAAATTTGGAAATCTGATTTTAAGGTTTGGGTAGGAAAATCTGATTTTTTACGGTGAGAAATGTATGTTTTTTCCCGTGCTTGGCATAACAGTTGATTTGTGTTGTTTGTGTCGGAAATACATTTGCGGCTTCTCTCCGATTGTGATGGAAAATCATATTTTGCAGTTTTGCGCGAAAACCTGTTTGCTTCGGTTTTGACGAGAATTACTCTTTTGAGCGTGTAGCTGGATATAATCTTACGCGTTTAGACAGTAGAAATGATGCGGTGTTTGGCAAGAAATGGTAGTTTCGCGATTTTATGTAAGAGAAAATGGTTTTTTGTTTTTGTGATTTGGCCCCTTTTTGCAGGTTCTCTGTTGGGAGTTCAGTTTGTGATTTGGTTAGAAATCTAATTTGTGCGGTTTTGTGGAAAAACACATTTTTATAATTTGAAAGAAAACGCGTGATGTTACACAGTTTTGAGCGAAAAATGCATCACATTTTTGATGGGAAATACATGATCTTATATTTTGACAAAAATATCTGATTTTTCTCAATTCTTTGCGATAAACATATTTTTTCGTTTTTGCTGGAAGTATATATTTTGTTGTTTAGGTGAGAGATCTGATTTTATGATTTTTTCTAAAATAGATTTTACTGAAGAAAAATTAACTCTATAGTTTTGGAATATATATCTAATTAATAATTATTGATATAACTAGTTATTTATATGTATTGAAGATATTCGAATCTCTTTTGGTTTGGTGATGCAAATAGCTACATTCAAACTGTTGTATCTCAACATCTAGATTTTCTATATATTGTAGATTTTGCATTCGGATGTTGCATGTAGATGCTGAAACAACATCTGAGCATAAATAGGATTGAGTAACAATACCGTGATCAGTGTATTCACTCGTACAGAGGATCTACATAAATATGATACATACGGTAAGATCTCCTAAACCTAAGGATAACATGAATATAGATATGCACAGATATTTAGAATGATTATCCTGAAGATTTATCTTTATCTTCTATCCACGCCGCTCAAGTGGAAGTGAGGTTATGAATTTCCACTTGGAAAGAAGGTAATCAAATGGAGTAGAAGTTAGTGCTTTAGTCAGAGAGTCAGCTGGTTGCTTCCTTGCGTAGAAATACTGATGTAGGTAGTAATTAGCTTGGCTCGACGGCATCACGAACGCCATGACATCAGTTTTCAACATGTTCTGTTCGCTGCATGAAAGACTGGATTCATGCAAGGAATGTAGATAGCAGCTTGCTGTCGCAGTAGAGATTCATTGGTTTATAGAATGCATCGACTCCCAAATGCGGTATAAGAATGTTGTTTGACCCATTTTAGTTCCTTCTAAGAGATGAAAGCACCAAAACTAGCGCGACTACTCCGCGTTCTGCAGAAGACATAGAGACTGTGGTCTTGCTTCTTAGCTTTCCAACAGACAGGTGACGTTTCCTAAGCATGATGATGTATGCACTAAGGAGCGCGATGAGAAACAGGACAGGTGTTCCAATCTGAATCACAATAAGCATTAACATGAAGATCATGAATCAGACGACGAAGAAGATTCCTCGAGAAGGAGAGCCCTTGACTGTAACGGACTGTACGTAATGCTGCATCTGCCAATGGTCTTGGCGAGGTTCTTGCATGGCACTGAGATCAGCGAACTATGGACTGCGATATGCGAGTTCAGGCACGTGTAAACGTCAACGTAGATGAGACGACGCGACAAATGGCGTCGAGATATATGCCGCAGGTTCTTAGCAGAAGAGAGACTTGGAGAGAAGCAAAGTTATCATGGTTACAGCTCGATGGAACTGAAGAGACGGTTTCGAACCAAGTGAAGTCCCGAGTTTCAGCACTATGTCCAAGGCATACTTACGTGAGAAATGAAACATCCTTCGTCATTGCGTGCTACCTCATGCCAAGAAAATACTTCAGTTTCCCCAGGTCCTTCTGGAAACACTTGGACAAATAGTTTTAAACTGCTGCATAGTAGGAGAGATCATTGCTTGCTGCAATATAAAAGTCGTCGACATACCATTAAACTATGAAGACACACAGTGCCCTGATATGTATTAACGAAAGTGAGAGTAGTCAGCATCTGGCTCTGTGTTTGAAGCCGTAAGACTTCAAGGCGATGCTAAGTTCTAGAAAACCACACATCGCGGTAGATTGTTTGAGACCGTATATAGATGTTTCGTAGTCGACAGACTTTTGTGTAGAGATCTGGATCTTCAAAACTCGGGTGGAAGTTTCATATACACTTCTGTCTTTGAGGTCACCATGCAAAAACGCATTATGAACGTCCATTTCGGTGAATTTCACGCACTTTCTAGCAACGCAGCAGCAACTGAGAAGAAATTCGAACAGAAGTAGGTTTAGCCACAAGAGGACAATGTATCGGTATATCCAGACTTCTCTTTGTCGCGTTACCACATGCCACCAACGAGACTTCTTTCGAGTTTCTTTGCCGTACGCGTCAAACTTAGTCTTGTAAATCCATTGACAAGCGATTGCCTTTTGCAGGTGGTAGCGAGTAATATCCCAAGTGTGATTTGCTTCGAGAGCTGTCATACTCGTCAGCCATAGATATTGTTCCAATATCATTCTCACAAGAGAAGCCTCTTTATAGTTCTAGGATCATGACGAGAAGTTAGCTGCCAGCTAGAATGCCATGTGAGAGATGAAAAAGCGAGCTTGAGATAGCATAATCTGAAATGTGCTGGAAAGGCGTACGCTGAGTACCGAAGTAGAGAACCGTTGAGAGTGGAGGCGTGTGTTAAGCGTGAGAGACGATGGGGGTGTACTAGCATGCTAACTGGCATTAACCACATAATCTTTTAGAAGAATTGATGGGCATGCTTGTATCGATGACTCGTACGACGAGTAGCTCGAGGTCGACTCAGCGAGATAAGGAGGTAGCAGTCGCGTGAGGCATGCGAGCAGAGTGTTCTGTAGTAGGAGAAACTAGGGATCAAAGGATGTCAGGTCCTATGTCGAGTGGGGCAACATTTCAGGCTCAGTAGAACTTTCCGTTGGCTATAGTAGTATTTAAGTAACATATCCGAAGCAATTCGAGATGCAGGACGGTACTACTCAGCAAGTGGCACTGCCCAAGACGAGTTGGAACCGTAGACACTATTGGAGTAGACAGAAGCTGGTAACAACAATCATCAATGGCTGCATCATGTTGAGAAAGGTAGGAGGTGTAACATAATCTGTGTCTTGTATACTCCTGAAACTGATCCTCAAGAACACAACATCTCGGCTTGAATAAGAAACTCATTGCTCTCAATATCGTCATAACTTCCAGGCTTCTTCCCATATGATATCCAACAAACAAACACTTCCTGCTGCTGGTCGCTAAAATTTGTCTCTGTTGCGTTGAGGTCGTCGATGCGCATGGCAGAGCATCCGAAGACACGTAGAGAATTAAGGTAAGGCCTGGTAGGCGTATAACAATTCATACGGTTGTTCGTCCATTGAGAACAATTGATTGGAGTTCTATGATAAGATGTGCTGCTGTTAGAATGCTGTTCACCCCAAAATGTAACAGGCAATTTGGCTTGAACATAAAGGGGCTCTCTAGCAATGTGAGAATGTGTCTGTGCTTACGCTCACTCGAGTAATTTTGCTGAGGAGTGTCGTACACATGAGGTTTGGTGTTTCGATGCCTGTTGTCGCAAGAAAGCGATTTGAGAGCCACAACTGCGGGCACGTCGCATTGTCGGATCTGATTGTTTTAACTTGTTTCCAAACTGTGTCTTACTCATGACACAAAAGTTTTGATCAATCCTTTAACCTCTGATTCTCTAACATGAGATATGTCCAAACCGCTCTAGAGTGATCATCAACGATAGTGAGAAATAAACAGCCCCCAGGAGGATGGAGTTCGATATGGACCCCAGACATCGCAATATATCAAAGAAAAAGGCTCTAAAGCTTTATTAGAACTAGTAGGAAAAACCGATCGTGTTTGTTTAGCACGAAAACAAATGTCACACGAATGTGAATCAGCAAAATCAACTTTAAATTAGAAAACATAGTAATGTAGAAAGCACTTTGTAGGACGGATATACCGAGTCGTCGATGCCATAGGACTGAAGGAGAGATACTCTTCGTAGAAGTCTGATTAGCACTTGCAACTTTGACACCTTTGAAGTAGTACACCCCCTCACGTTCTTCACCGGCTCCAATCAGGTCCTCGTAAAACGGTCCTGTAAAACACAAATAGTGTCAGTAAAAAATGCAATGCAGCCAGTTTGCTTCAACAACCTTGAAACCGAAATCAATGTACAATTGAAATTCGGTACGTAAAGAACATTAAGTAAAATAATCTTTTGTAAGACGTAAGCGCCCTATTTTAGTGGCACGAAGAGGCTGTGCCGTCAGGGAAAGTAACAGCAGATGGTAATATATCAATGACATCGTGTAATAGAGACAAGTCGCCTGTCATATGATGAGAGCACCAGTATCTATGATAACATCTGAGAGTTCGGTTTTACCAGACAAACGATCAGTAGAAAGTTGGTATTGTTGTGACTGAAGTAAACCGATGAGAGCTGCAATTTGATCCGATGTAGAAGACGAAGAAGGCGCATTGATTGAAGCAGATACGGCGTTTGAACGGCCACGACCTCGTCCTGCAGAGTTAGGGTGGCGACCACCACGACCTCTGTTTCCCGAGAAGTTTCGAGAGCCGCGTTGTTGTTGTTGCTTAGGAACCACTCCGGATATCCATGTAGTAGGAAACATTCAGAAGATTCGTGTCCTGTGCGCATTTTTTTTTTTTTTTTTTTTTTTTTTTTTTTGTTTTTTTTTTTTTTTTTTTTTTTTTTTTTTTTTTTTTTTCAGTGAGTGCAAGAACGGTTTAGGATCACGGCTTCGAGAGACGACTGCTGCCGCATTGACGGGTGTAGTTGCGATGTCTGATTTGATAGAGAAACCAATTGCATCTTGCTTAGTTTCAGCACTCCGCAAGTTATTGAGATTTTGCTCGGCACGTACAACGCGTGAGTAGACAATGTTTAAGTCAGGCAAGGGTTCTTCGTCAATGATTTGAGAACGAATGCCATTAAATCTGACTTCATCGAGACGAACAAGAACTTATGCACTTTTGCATCTTCTCGCTCTTTCTCGAGCGCCGCAGATGCAGCACAAGTACATGAAACGGAAGGTCTGAAGTTTTGTATCTCTTCCCATAATTTGGAAAGAAGCCCATAATATTCGAGGACAGATTTACCGTTTTGTTTGCAGTTTGTGATTTCGTCTTCTAGTAGATGCTTGCGGACACCATTCTTTACTGAGAATCGTTGTTTAAGAGACTCCCAAAGTTTAGAGGCGTCAGCGATATGAGTGACGGTAGAGCGAACTTGAGGGTCAATCGAAGTACGTATCCAACCGACGATCATAGAATTCGTAGAGGTCCAGCGAGCAAGATCAGGATTGGTGGTAGGTTTGAGTATCGTTCCATCAATGAACCCGATCTTCTGTTTGGCCTGGAGAGAGTTCCAAATTTCAGTAGCCCATTCTGAGTAGTTATCTCCTCGAAGAAGCACCGATGTTATCAAAGCTCCTGGGTTATCGGAGGGATGAAGAGTGTAAAGAGATTCCGAGACGGATCTTTCCATCGGCAGGAGTAGAGGTAGAAGAAGCAGTAGCAGATGTGGTGGACATGATCGGAGATCCCACCACACGTAGAAGCAGTAATAGTAATTGTAAGCGGAAACTAGGAAGAAAAATTTATCAAGAATCGATGTTAAGCTCTGATACCATAAAATAGATTGTAAAACCGTGATCGTATTCATGTACAAGGTCTCATATATATACATACCGTAAGATCTCCTAAACCTAAGGATAACATGAATATAGATATGCACAAGATATTTAGAATGATTATCCTTAAGATTTATCTTTATCTTCTATAGAGTATTTGCTTCTAAGATAAAACATCCAACATCAAAAAAGAACTGGGGCCTTACAGAGATTGGAACTTAAAAGTGATTAGTGAGTCTAACCGTCCCATTTTAATAAATTGGCAATTATGTTTTCGCATCCACAACCTTTCATTGATATCGCATAACAATTAAAAGAATTCGTTTATAGAGATTACAATTCGACACCTTTTATTGATTTGACATGCAATAATCATTATTGAGGAAACAATTTATTTTGTATATATGGTGATGTTTTTAGAATCATTGAAGCTTGACAGTTCAACTTATATTTCTTTCAAAAGTCATTATAAATATGATTTTTTTATCGGTGAACATCTATTGTTAAATTAGAGTTGAACAATGTTAAACAACAAAGAAAATAGCAAAAGAGTTTGGATTTGCATCGCATGGATGATATCCAAACATAAGATCACATTAAGGAAAGTAGAATTGTTATTTAATTAGCAAGTACGATGGTTCGGAAAAAAGGTTCTCAAACCTTATTTCATGTGTTGTAATGTTCTCTATCAATTTTAGATTCGCATTTGGTTACTTTCTATCGTAAATGTAATCTTATATTTTATATAATAAATAGTTGTCAGAAAACAATTAAAGGAAATACCTAAAAAGAATATTTAGTTCATATATCGATTTCTTCTGATCGTGATATTTATGATAAAAATAAAATAAGTCTTTGATATACATGCTCATAGATCTGATTATCATATGTATGTATGTGGCACATAATTCGATACTAGTTCGAAATACATACAATAACTATAGATTCTTCAACTACTCTCGCATTTGATATTTTTAATCTAGATTTTTGGTTTGGTTCTAGTTTTTTTGTTTGTATGAGAATCAGCAAACAAACCAAACTGAACTTATTATATACTCTCTTTTTTTCATAAAAATAGATTTTTTGAAATTTTTACACATATTAAAAAAACGTAAATCACTATAATAAATATATTAATTTCTGTAATTTTCAATTTTTAATAATTTTTTACCAATAATAACTCAATAAAATTAATTAATTTTTTGAAATTTGCAATATTTTTCATAAAAAAACACAAAAAATTATCTTTATGAAATAATTTTTTTTTCTAAAACATGTATTATAATGAAACGGAGGGAGTATTTGATAATCTTTTCTCAATTTGATTCTTAAATTTATCATAATATAGCATTTAATTAAGTTTTAGTTTTTAAAAATTTTTGTTTAAAAATTGAAATTTTGTGATAGAGGCAATACTTCGAAAACGGAGGGGGTGGGGGAGGATTTGTTAAGGCTAAAAAATTCAATTTGCACGTCCGTACTGTACGGAATGTGTTGATGTATCAATGATATGTCATACTATGCATATACATTGTAGTCTGGTATATGTAGTGTAGTGAATAAAACATATATGTACATATTCTTCGTTTTAGACTGTTTTATCATGTGGTCTACATTGCTGCATGTCAATCTGTGGGAAGGGGGCCATGAAAGCTGGATGAAAATGAAATGTACTTCCCATTAACAAGTGACTTTACCTCTTTCACTTCACAAAAATGAAATATAAATGATTATATATGGAGGTTAGAATAATTTCATCCTCACGTTATCTTTGTTGTAAAAGAAATAAATTTGAGATAACGTAAGAAGAACCTAGAATCCATGGAACTGTCACTTTAGATACGGACGTAGAGTACGTAAGAATGGTCCATACCCACGTACAAATTGTTTGGTATCTGTATGTTTCCTTGTGTATTTTCATGTTTCAGAGATCCCCAGCTTTAAGGTAATCGACTCTCTCAAATTACCCAAAACTCAGATAATATTCAGACGTCTTAAGTGAACAAATTACTCATTATCTGATCCATTTACCGCAAATCCATCTGATAGTACTGATACTCGGCTTTAGTTGCAGAAGTAAGAAATAATAATATTGCTAAACCCATTTTTTCTTGGACCATGGTTTAGCAATCTCTGAGTGTGACTTGTGTATTCTGTCACTTTCTACACCGAATATGAGTAGTTAAGTATATATTATCCATCTAAACATAGGAGTTGATGAAAAATGTATTAATGAGATCTTATTATTCCACATTTTCTCAAATCAAACTCTGTTTAGAGTTTTCTACTCTTTTATGTACATCTAAAAAAACTATCTTCAATTCCGTAAGTGAAAAATAATGAACAAAAAAATTGTATACAGGAATAGAAAAAATAAACAAACCCCACTGCGTCTTTACTATACGGTGAATGTTGTTGAATAAGGTAATAACGTTATGAAAAGTTACCTTTCATATCAGTTAGAATAATCTCTCTACGCAAAAATTCGGGGACGTGTCTGGGCTAGATTCTGTTCTAAACTAATCCGATGGGAACTGGCTTAACCTCTGAAGCACAAGGGAAAGAGAAAGATAAATCAATACTTTCAGTCAAAAAAGATGGTTAAAGAAGAACGAAATATTAATGGAGTTTGATTGAGTATTTACATTTATGTAACCTGGAAAACAGAAGCCATTTGTAGTCTAATAGCTGCAAGCGGCCGTGGATGGTCCATGTATAAGCTTTGGATTGACTGTCTGTGATATCTGAAGAAAAGGGTGTAACATAAGGGTAAGTGCTTCAGAATCAGAGAACATTATCCAGGAGATTCTTTTAATAATAAACAAAAATGATAGAAGAAGTTCAGTGGTTCTCTAAATGATTTCTATAGTAAACTCAAGCTGCATTATACATAAGGCCCAAAACTAGTGTATAGATTATCGATTTATCGTACCTGTAGAATCTTTCAGTACTATCCGAAGTGCCTGCACTGAACCAGAATTTATCAGATGGGTCTGATTCTGTGGCACTCAGTTTTTAAACCTGAGGAGCACCAGTAACTTGGACTTGTTAATCACCCATACGATGCCAAAAGCAACACCAAATTCTCTCTAAAGCTAAAGCAAGTCGACGCTGCTAAACGAACGTGGCTGGATAGTCACGTACATCAAACTAAACTACTAGTAAGATGCACTGGACCATATGCATCTACCAAGTAATGCCATGCTACTCTATTTCATTTGTGAAGAAGATACAAATCCTCTTTGGCGAGAACAAGACCATCAAAACTGAGAACACCACTGGGTCTCAATTTCCCAACTGCAAGTATAAGCCATCAGGATACACAATCAGAAGAAACTGAAGCAAGCAGAGCAACTAACAGGATCACTGAGAACCAGGATATGAACCTTTTCATCAGCTACTGTATCGTTTTGCTCCATCCTTCAATGATTGCTGCATAATTTTCTTCATCAGAGCCTTCAAAATCTTGCAAAACACCTCCCTGCTTAAGATACCAATATATGAATTCTTTGTAAGTGATAGAATCTGGAACAATTTCTTTTTCCCTCATCTCATTTAGAAGCCTAGAAGCTTCTGTTACATTCCCATTTCTGGCATACCCACCAATCATCACAGTATATGTAATCTTGTTTGGCACTATGTTATGTGAGTTCATCTCAAGCAAAAGACACTCAACTTTGACCATCTGACCCAATTTACCATACCCATCAATGAGTGCTGTATAATGAAAGACATTCGGTTCCAAACCCTCCTCCTTCATCTCCTCGAGGAGGAGTTTTGCCTCCTCAACACGGCTGATAATCGACATCCCCTTTATGAGTGAAGTATATGTAGAATTATTAGGTGATATTCCTCTGTGTCTCATATCTTCACGGAGATCCAAGGCCATTGATAGCCTCCCACTTTTACAATATGCTCGGATTAGATGATTATAAAACAACAGTATTTGGCTTCACATTCTTGCTTATCATCTCATCAAAGAGTTTCTGACCCTCTTCTGCTCTTTCAGCTTTACAACATCCATCTATCATGACTGAATATGTATAAACATCTGGAAGCATACCATTCTGTTTACAAGCACCCCAAAACTGTATGGCCTCCTCGACTTTATTCATATCAAACAGCCCACGGATCAATATGCTGTAAGTATAGTTGTCAGGCTTAAGTCCTCTCTCAACCATTTCATCCATTAACTTGGAAGCTTCCTCCAGTTTTCTCTTTCTGCAATATCCAGAAATCAACGTGTTATAAGAAATGGTATCCATAACAAAACCACGCCCTAATATCTCTTCTTGAATCCTAAAAGCTTCGTCCAGCTTCCCTACTTCACAGAGTCCATGAAGCAAAGCATTTGAAGTCTTAGTGTCTACTACAAAACCTTTATGTAAGAATCTAAACCAAAGATCTACTGCCTCTGAGTGTTTCCCATGCTTACAAAGACCACAAATCAATGTAGTAAGTAACCCACCACCAGGGCTCATGTTACGCAGTAGCATCTCTCCAACAAAACAAAGTGCTGAGTCAAACATACCACGACTGCACATCAAGCAAATTACAGATGTAAAAGAGCCCTGATTTACAGTTGAAACCATCGACAGCATTTCTTTCAGGAGACGCTCTGCAATATCTACTTGACCGCTCTTGCAGTATCCCTTTATGAGAGTATTATACGTCGCTGATGTTAGAGACAACCCCTTTGAAACCATGTCATCCTTTACCTCAATAGCTTTGCTCAAACTCCCAGCCTCGATTAAACCATCAATCAAATTATTATACACAATAACATTAGGAGGAAATCCTTTCTCCGTCATTTCCTTCAAGACACAACACGCATCACTAACCCTCTTCGCCTTGATCAAACCCTTGATAAGAATACTATAAGTGACAAGAGTCGGCTCCACACCATTCTCCACCATCTTCTCCTTAAACATAAACGCCTCATCATACCTCCCACTCATCCCCAAACCATCAATAACAGTGTTGTAAGTAACAACATTCGGCGCAACACCAGCTTCCTCCATCTTTGTAAACAACTCAATAGCCTCCTCCACTCTCCCTCTCTTGCAAAACGCGTTAATCACTGTAGTGAACAAGTACACATCAGGAGAAACCCCTTTGCAAACAACCTCAAAAGCTTCACAACACTTCTGAAACTCTTTAGCTCTCACTAGAGATGTCAACAAGATGTTACAAGTCGTCCTCGACGGAAACATATCCTTCTTTACAAGAAGAAGAAACACTTCAAGAGCTAGATAACAACCATCACGCTTCATCTCTGTACAGTAAACTTTAATCAACAAATCTGACATCTTCGTTCTGATTTCTTGATCAAAACACGAACTCAAACTCGCCATTGCATCAGCAACCGCGACTCGATTCGAATCATCACCAAAACGTAAAACCGGAACGTTTCCTTTGATCAAACGGATTAGAAATAACCTAGCGGGAGATAACAGATTCGATTCAAGCAATAAACCTATCACTAAGCAATACGAGCGGAGACTGAAGGAGAAGCTAAACGAATCAGAAGCTAAGCGGAAGAAATCCAAAACCGTCTTGGGATTGACTTTGGATTTGAACTCAGGAAACAATCTATCGAACTCGTGAGGCGATAAGGTAGCTATGAGTTGTTTACACTGCTTGTAATCTAGAGATCTTCTTGACAAGGCCGCGGTTAACCGTTCTCGCAAATGCAGATCAGAGGAAGCTTCTTCCGATCGGGTTGTGTGGAAGTTTTTTTGGGCGTATGATTTGGATTTGAAGCGGCGAGTGAGCACGTAGCTGGCGAGAGAGAGTCTTCTCAGATTCATGAGTGGTAGAGAGAGAAGATGTGAGGAGGTTACTTGTGAAGAGATTTTACCGAAATAGAGAAGAGCCGCCATTGATCAGAGAAGATGTTACTGAGCCAGAAGCCATGGGAGAGAGAGTTGTTGACGGGACGGAGAGTTTTTTGCAGAAGGCGGAGGTGAATGTGCAAAACCCAGGGTTCAGGCTTGGGAGACACGAACGAGATCGACGAATAATGGGCCTACTAGTATGGGCCTACGATTGATAAAACCGATGATAGTGTTCGTAGTGACAGAAAGTATAACTGTATATAGCCGTGTTTTCAAACCCGGACCAACCCAAATTGGGTTACACCGTGAACCCGACAGATTACGGTTAGGTGGATAAAAACCTGGTTTGTTTATATTTGCTATCAAAATTTTTTTTGTTAATTGTTTTTGACTTCTAAATCTCTATAAATATTAGAAACAAAACTTTAGGTTTTTTCTATATTTAATTTCGAATTTTTATAACTCAAAATGATAAATATTAAAAATCTAAATATTAGTTTATATTTAAAATTAGAATATTAATTTAATATTTTATTTTTCTTTGGTTTATACATAAATTTTATATCATAATTATTTATATTATAAATTTTAGTAACTAAACTTGATTATGTTTATAAACTTTACTGAAAATAACTAACAAAGCATTGATTTGTTTGGATGGCTCTTACTGTCCATAGAAAACTTGGATTCATGGACAACGATTCCTAAACCTTTGGATAATCATAGGGATATTGGATCATGGTGTACTATAAGGATATGGTAGATTTGTTTAATGAACTATGTGTTGCAGAAGATAAGTCAGAGTCTCTTGTTCATGTCCATTGCTGAATCGATTTAGACGAATATACTATCTTAGTTTAAACAAGATGAAGTGCCAAGAGTATATGAAACTGAACAGTAGTTGAGTCGAATACAACAAGAATCGATAAGTATCTACTATACTGCTATGGTTACGCTTTGGAAATAATTATATTGATCTTCATGTTTATACTTGTGGCAAGTGTGAATGTTCTGCAACCGAACTTTGGGAGCGTCTCCAACAAAGAAGTCATGTTAACACATTTTTAATGCGATTCAGTGAATCTTATGAGCCTACTCATCGTTATTTATTGATGCTCAAAGTAATACAATCTATTGAAGATGTGTTAAATATGGTTATTCAAGATGAGAGGAAAAAGTCTTTTAAGCCGAGTTCCAGACCAAATGTTTCCAAATATATGGTCTGAATGATACTCCTTCATCTGATCACTCTGCTTTTGCTACAATAAAATTGGTGGCTATCGCCCAAAACGACGTTTTTTGTGCACCTATTATGCTCAATTTGGTCATGTTGTTGGAAAATGTTTCAAGCTTCATAGTTATCCTTTTAGTCAAAGGTACAACAAACCATATGATCTTATTACTAGTCCTACACCACACGGACAAAACAGTTACAACCAAAGACCTTTGGTTCAGACCAGTCAAAGCACACTTGTTGCTCATGTTACTATTGATTCTGCTCTCATCTTCAATCTCTTAGTCATCAACGCAAGCCTTTGTGACTCCTCAAGAACATGTAGTTCCTTATATACAGTCTTCCATCAATGAACATGTAGTTCGTTATATACAGTCTTCCATCAAAAAATTGTTTTCATCTCATTAGGTCACTATATGGAATTTCGATTTCTTATGAACAGTGATGGTATTTTTTATAAAGAGAGAGAGAGAGAGAAATGGAAACATTGTAGAATCATGTTGCTAAACGTTTATCAATAACTTGCTCGTATAAAACAATAAGAAAGTGTTCTAAGGCTTCAAATGGTGTAGCGGGAGAAAGAAAGATCATCCGCATATGCAGTTCTCCCGCATTGCATTCACCATTCAACTTTTTTCTTATTTTAAATTACATATAGCGGGAGATCTGCATGCAGTTTAAATTATTTTATATTTTTCTAAAAAAAGCGAGAAAATTATATGCAGATCTCACCCGCTATATATTTGGTGTTCTTCATCCACTTTTTCTTTTCTTGGCCAATAAATTATTTTTTACAAATGTTTAATTTAAAAAATATATTTATTTATTTTTATTAATACAATATTTTCATTTTATTTTACTTACAACTTTAACAATATAAAACTATCATTGGTCTACTTATTTCGCTTTTTATTTTCTTCATATAGTTTTTATATTTTTTAAAAATTATTATATTTATATAATGTTTGTTTTAATTATGATATGTATAGGCAAATATATAGTAATATAATTTAAATATGTATAATAATGGAATAAGGATATATTTCATTAAATTTTATTGTTTACATATTTTAATTTTAAAATTGCAATAACATGATTTTAGTATAATATATATTGTTACATATTTATCGTATTTATATATTATATGTTTTGGTATATTTTATTGTAGTCTTTTTTAAATATCTAATTTGCTTTATTTGAATTGTTTGATTTTCATCGTTCATGCATGATATGTTTGATCTACACTTGTCTATTTGATATGTATGATCTTTTTGATTTGTATTGCTTGATGTGTTTTTACCATTTGGAACCTAAGGAAAACTATTTTAGATGTTTCTATTTGGCAAGACCGTCTCAAACTATTTCTAAATCCTTTTTAGAAAAATATTAATGGTATACTAAATGATTTAATAAAATAATTTAAAATTTTAATAACTATGTCTGATGTTTTTCTTAAATTACAAACTCTAATCTACAATATACCTAATTTTTTTAAAAAAATTACTAAAATTTATGGGTTATTTGCAAATTTGACTCAAAACTCAAAGTCAAACACAAAACTAACCTCTCATTTTTTTGTCTTTTCTTTTGTCCAATTCACCCCATATGTTCACATTATTTACGAAAATGCCATTGATTTTTTTTTGTTTTTTTTCCTAAAAATGGTTTTTTTACTCTCTCAACCTCATCATCTTCAAGTATTTACAAGATTACCATTGTCATCAATACCCCAACCACCATGAACAACCAGTTTGAAGCTCTTAATGCACCTAAAATTGATTGACATTATCTCTTTCTTAATTGTTATGAACTAAAAACAATATCTCTTTAACTTTGTCTCCATATTCATCCAAAAAACTCAAGCTTTTTATTCTAAAATTTTTATGTTTGGTAGAGCTATTCAAGCATACTATTCTTCGTGGGTACTTTCGTTTGAGGTTCTGTGTGGTTGGAGAAGACTATGTGCGCTTAGGAAGTCATCTCACTAGTTAAAGGTATGAAATTGATTTTTTTCAGATTTGTTCGCGTCGAAGACTTACCCGTAAGTCGTCTGGCTATAGAAGACTTACTGGTAAGTCTTCTAAGCAAACAGACGACTTACTTATAAGTCGTCCAGATTTGTTGGTTATGGATAAACGGGTTAGTTTTGCATTTGACCGAATTGTGTCAGATATTTGACTTTTCTTAGATGACTTACTAGTAAGTCGTCTCTGAGAAAACAAAAATTCAAATATTTTATTAAAGCTAGACGACTTACCCGTAAGTCTTCCCAGGTTACTTTTGCAATTGGAAAATAAAACTTAAATATTTAACTTTTCCTAGACGACTTACTTGTAAGTCGTCCAGTCAGACGACCTACTTGAAAGTCGTCCAGGATAAGCGAAGTCGTCCAGATTTTTTTTTGAGATTCTGGTCAAACCTTGCTTATCTCGGACGACTTTCAAGTAAGTCTTCTACCTAGACGACTTTAAACTAAGTCGTCTGAGAAAAGTTAAATATTTAAGTTTTATTTTCGAATCGTAAAATAACCTGAGACGACGTACATATAAGTCGTCTAGCCTTAACATAATATTGAAATTTTTGATTTCTCATAGACGACTTACTGGTAAGTCGTCCAGGAAAAGTCAAATATCTGACACAACTCGGTCAAATGCAAAATTAACCCGTTTATCCTGGACTACTTACTGGTAAGTCGTCTAGATTTTTTTTAACAAACAAATCTGGACGACTTACAAGTAAGTCGTCCCATTTTAAAGTCCATTGCAAAAATGACATGTTTGGACGACTTACTAGTAAGTCGTTTATGTCTTCCAAACGACTTACTAGTAAGTCGTCTGCGTCAATGTTTAGTAAACTTTCATTTTCTCTATGTTTACCTATGTATTTTATTTTGAATTTTTGCAGATGTTGCGTAAGTTACATGCAATGTATGGAGAATGATTTTTGAAAGATTGCATTCAATGTACCTTAGATGTTTTTTAAGTACAATAGGTTAGAAGATTTCTAATGAAAGTGTTCTATCTTTGAATTTATGTAATGTTTTATCTTTTGTGAATTTGACTAAATTTTCTTGAGAATTCTTCTCTCTTAGTTGTACTAAATTTGTGTTATTGTGTTTTCCTATTGAAGTTGTGTCAATAACTTTAATTATGTCAAGTAATTTTGGCAAGATAATATTGTGGAAAATGAACATATTTACCAAAACTTTTCATTAATATCTCTTCAAATTTACAAAAAAAAAATCACAACTAAAGGAGTACACATGCAAATCACAAAAGAAACCACAAAAAAAACTATTATAGATCATTCCTATACAAAGACAAGCTTGGACTCCACTTGATATGGAAAAAGATTTCTTGGAAGTCTTCCATATCTGAAAAACCTGCATATCCAAAAACGTTCAAATGGTTTAAAAATTGAGAAAATGAGTGGAATATTAGATAGATTTACCTTTAGAACACATAAAAATACATATAGAAAATTAATAGATCTACCTTTATATGAGTGGAAGATGAAAACCGTGTGATGAAACACCTGCAAAAACAAGATAGATTAGTGAGAAAGACATGAACAAAAATAATAAATTGATATAAAGTTTGGTGTTTATAAGTTCAAAGAGATTAGAGAGAGGTTGGAGAGTTTTAGAATGAGGAACAATACATTTTTGTTGCAGACATTTGAGAGGAGGAGAGAGAATGTGTAAATTTTTCTTTATATAGCGAGACAAAAATTTCAATTAGGTTAAATATTTTTCGATTCAGAAGACTTTCAAGTAAGTCATTTAGAAAGTTTTTTTCTTAGACGACTTACTTGTAAGTCGTCCAGAAGACTCTTTTTCTTAGACGACTTACTTGTAAGTCGTCCAGAAGACTCTTTTTCTTAGACGACGTACTTGTAAGTCGTCCAGAGACTCTTTTTCTTAGACGACTTATTTGTAAGTTGTACCGAAGACTTCAATAAATTTAGCTGGAAACTACAATAAATTTAGCGGGAAACTACAATAATTTTAGCTGGAAACTAAAATATTTTTAGCGGGAAACTAAAATATTTTTAGCGGGAAACTAAAATAGAAGACTTCCTAGACGACTTACATGTAAGTCGTCTAGACCCTAAATATAATCCTAAACTTAATTAACTAGCTAAACACTTCATAAAATCAAATTAAACTTAATAAGTGTTTACTATGCACATAATTAAACAAATATAAGTAAAATTTTAATTTTTTAAAAAATAGTTAAGTTTTTCTAAATCTAACCCTAAGAATACATAAAAACTACAACATATGTTGACAAACCCTAAACTAAAGAATATAATGCCTCACTATTTTCACTCATCTATGTTGAAAAACTAGTCAATTTTATTATGTATTAATTTATATCACTTACAATTGTTTATAATTACATTATTTTAATTTTTCACTTATCAAAATATTTTTTATAAAATTGATAAATTATTTTTAAGATCAACGACACCAGACGACTTATTTATAAAATTGATAAATTACATGTAAGTCATCTCCAGAAGACTTAGAAGACTTACTTGTGTTATTTTCGTAAAAGTGAATTCTGTTTTTTTGTTTGGTCACAAGGGGCTGACTGTAATTTCACTAGGCTTTTACGTTAGTTTTGCATATGATTCAAGTTTGGGTCTACTTTTGCAATCAAAATCAAGTTTTGAGTCATATTTGGTAAATTTCCCAAAATTTATTTATATTTTTAAAAGATCTTTTTTTCTTGTTTTTATATTTGGGGTCATGTTTGACCGATGCACTTACCGATGCATTTACCGATGCACTTATCGATGCACTTACCGATGCACTTACCGATGCTATTAGAGGGCCTTTGCTATTTGGATTATAGAAATGTAAAAGATGTGACTTGACATTATCTAATCATGAAATAAATCATGTCATCACCGTCTGGAATAATCTTTAACATATGATTCACGTGAAAACAAAATTATTTGGAGATCTCGCGAAACGATAAAACTAAATGTCGAACCTATTCTTGTCAAAAAAATAGTCGAACCTATGCTATGTATATTTTATTGTACGTGTTTTTGTCACAATGATATGAGCGTATCACTCTCTCTGTACGCCTACATTTATAAGATCTATCGTTCGACCTTTTTCTATTAAATATTCATTGATATTAATAGTATATTTCTTCACGGTTGCATTATGATATAATCAGGAACATACTCAGTGGAAAGCTTAGTAAGCTAGACGCGAAGTGTCGATTAGCAAGTAAGCTGTACACTACACATGCTGCATAGCACCATTATTGTCCATTAGTTATTTGTTTTTTTTTTCTGTTGCCAAACGCTTCTGTAGTCTTATAAAATAGTAAAGACTAAAGTTAACAGCTGTTTGATTGCATAGTGGAGATTATACAACATTGATCCAAACAATATAAGTTCTGGGAACTAAATCTTGGGACCAATGGTAATCAAGTTGTCAGCTTTTCTTTTGTTGAACATGAACTTGTAACAAAGTTTAGATTCAGCTAGGAGGAAGATACATTCTATGTATGTTGCATGCAAATATGTCTCCACTCCTGAAGCTTATGAGGGTGATTTTTGCTGACTAAGACTGGCATATATAACACCTATGAATCTCCACAAAAGGTCATTCGATCAGTACCAATCTTATTCATCCACATTACGGCTTCTCTCAGAGCGTATGTTTCTCTCTCTAAGGAGCTTCAAGTCGGTTCTATTAGGTTGATCCCTTTTAAAACTCCCTTTAGGTTTACCAGCATTAAACCAACATTGATCCCTTAAGAGAACAACTCAATATGATTGCTTATCAGCTAGTTTTACCGATGAGTTGCTCACATGGAAAAAAACAACTAATAGAGTATTTAATGCAGTTAAACTAAATACATTTATTAGTTTTTAATATTTAATGTTTAATATTTCTTTATTTATTTAATACAGATCATATTCACATATCCATATGTCACTCCAACTCAAATCATATTTATGGAGTTTTTGGGTGTATATGTTGAGAATTTATGGAGCATTTAATAAAGCAGTTCAATGACATGCTCACTTATTTATGTTGAAAACCATGAAAATTTAAAGCATATTTATATATATTTAATTATATATTGGCTATTAATTATTTTCGATGGTTTATTTTATTTTATATATTATTGTATTGATTGGTAAGTATTATTAGGTATGGGAGTTCGGATATCCGTTCAGGTTCAGATTAGGTATTTTAGATTTTTAGGTTTTCGGATTTACATTTATAAGTTTCATTCTAATATTTTATTAGTATGGATTGGATTTGGATAATAATACTTATGATTCGGATAATAATACTTAGGATTCAGTTTAAATTTGTATTACATCATAAAATCCATAAAATAATCATATATCATTGGGATTCAAATTATATCGGTTCTGTTCGGATATATCTTGAAGTAAAAAAAAGTTTAAACAAAACATACAGAAAACACTTAAATTGAATAGAATTAATCCTACACACATAAAATTGATAAAAATAAAATGTTAAATCAATCATGAAAATGAAAACAAAAATTATTTGTAAACAATATGCATTACTTTAAATATAGAGTAGACTTTTTATTTTAACGAGCAAATTATAAAATACTTAGTTATGACTAATTAAATATTTAATATATTTATTTATATTTTAATATTTATTTGTATATATCATATCAACATATACATTCAACTGAATATTTGAAATACTTATATATATTTAAAATATTTATATCGACTATTAATTTTAGAGATTTCGGGTTATCCATTCGGATTTGGTTAATAATACTTCGAATTCAGATATTTTTTTGTACCATCCTACAAAATCTGTTTGAGTATTTTTTACATATTGGATCGGATAATGAATTGTTGGATAATTTCAAATTTGTGGAAACTTAACATATTATTAGATGTTTAATATGTTAAGAGATAAATAGAATAAGGAAATCTAGAAGGAAAATGAAATTTTCTATTTGATTAGGTTTGTGTTTTCCATATCCCATATTTAAAGGGAATTATCCTTCACTATAAATATATGTCTCATGGAGAGGTGTTCCATAAGACAAAGAATGGAGAGAAAAAGACACTCAAAAACATATATTACATACCCGACCTGAAGCACAACATATTGAGTCTTGGACAAGCAACATAAAACGGATGTGCGGTTAACATGAAAGATGTCTATTTAACACTCACATGTTCATATGGCAGGTTTCTTGTACGTGTTACAAGATCCTCAGACCGTCTCTACAAGACCCCAACGGAGATTAGCTATCCGCAGTGTTTACATGTCTGAGATGAAGATGCAACATGGAGGTGGCATGCTCACTAGGGCATATAAGCTATGGCGTGATGAACAACATGACAAAGAAGGAAATGGTTGTAAGAATGCCGAGTATAACACACAAAGTAAGCGTGTGTGACGCATGTAAGCAGATTAGACATTCATTCCTGACTAAAGCCATGTTTCGTGCGATAAAGCCATTAGAGTTATTGTATGGAGATGTGTGGACCAATCACACCATCAATACCAGAATTAACAAGTATGTCTTTGTCTTAATTGATGATTTCTCCAGGTATATGTGGACTATACTTATGAAGGAGAAGAGTGAGGCATTCCATCGGTTCAAAAGGTTTAAGGAAAGTGTAGAGAAGCAAAAATCAGTTCAACCATTAAGACATTTCGCACCGATAGAGGATAAGAGTTTACCTCAGCTGAGTTCAATCTATTTTGTGATGAGAATGGAGTTAAAAGGCACATAACCGCGCCTTACACGCCTCAGCATAACGGTGTTGTGGAGAGGAGAAACCGAACTGTAATGGGTATGACAAGAAGTATGTTGAAGGCAATGAAGATGTTGACCTACTTATGGGGGGAAGTTGTATGACATTCAACTTACCTCATCAGTAGAGTTCCTAGAAAAGCCTTGAAATATCAAACACCATACGAGTGTCTCACATCGAAGAAACCAAATATCTAGCACTTTAGGATATTCAGTTGTGTAGCACATGCGAAAATATGTGTGCCACATCTAACAAATTTAAATGAGAGATCAAAGAGTGTGATCAATCTTGGAACTAATCCGGGTCCCAAAGCTTATAACTTTATGATCCAGTCGCAGGGAAAGTGATGGTGAGTAGAGATGTGATTTTTAATGAAAAGAAAGCTTGGTATTGGTCATCTACAACAAAATAAGCTTATTGGGAACCAAGTATGCTTAAGTGCTTAAGCTTCCACATGATGGTGATATAGAAGAAGGTAATGATCAAGGTGATGATCACAAACATGAAGCTATAAACTAAGATGAGAACAAAGAAGAAGAAGATACTGATCACAATACAAACCAAGACGGCGGTGGTCAACTGGTGATGACTAGACACAGCCGCATCATAACAAAGCCAAGGTATCTCGATGATTATATGTTACTTGCAGATCAAGAAAGTGCAATGTTGTTGCTCACAGTAGATGGCGAGCTAGAGAACTATCTTGAGGCTGAACACGTAAGAGAATGTGTTGAAGCTATGGTACCCAAGTTGGAGTCTATCACAAGAAACAAGACATGGGAGCTTGTGGATAGACAAACTAGAGTGAAACCTATAGAGTTAAAATGGATTTACGAGATAAAGAGAAAGGCGGATAGCACAATGAACAAGTATAAGGCAAGAATTGTTGCAAAATTCTATGTACAAAGACAAGGAATAAATTTCGATGAAGTGTTTGCACTAGTGGCATGTCTCAAAACTATACGGCTCCTAATAGCCCTTGCAGAAACAAACGGATGGGAGATTCATCATTTGGACGTGAAGACTGTTTTCTTGAATGAAGATCTAATAGAGACAGTGCATGTGACACAACCTAAAGGTTTTGAAAAGAAAGAAGAAGAGAATCGAGTTTATGTGTTACACAAAGCTTTGTATGGGTTACACCAAACACCAAGAGCTTGGAATGTGAAACTCGATCAGGTTCCAAAGGAGATGATATTTAAGAAGTGCACGAAGGAGCCATCAATGGACCGCAAAAATGAAGGAGGAGAATTCTTGCTAATAGCCATTTACGTGGATGATTTATTTGTGACATGAACTTCCCTTAAGGTGGTTAAGCAATTCAAGGAAGAGATGTCAAAGAAGTACGAGATGTCAGATTTAGGAAAGCTAATGTATTACCTTCACATAGAAGTGATTCAAGGAGCAGCCGGAATCATAATAAAACAAGGAAGGTATGCTCAAGGAATCATGTGTGACATAAAGATGGAAGCGTGTAACGCGACTCACTTACCAATGGACTCGACTTTGAAGATCTCAAAAGATGAAGATGAACCAGAGATGGATGCTATGGATTTCAGAAGAATTATAAGATGTTTGAGGTATATGCTTCACACAAGACATGACTTGTGTTACGCAGTGGGCGTACTGAGTAGATACATGCACAATCTGAGAGACTCTCATGGACAAGCCATCAAACACATATTTTGGTATGTGAAAGGAACAACAAACTTCAGTATGTTCTTAAAGAGAGATGGGTCAAGGAAGTCGTTGGTTATAGTGACAGCATACACAATATTGATGTCGATGACGGGAGGAGCACGTCATGACATGCATTTTATTATGGTTCATCACTGGTCACTTGGACGTCGCAGAAGCAGCAAACGGTTGCACTGTCATCATGCGAAGCAGAGTTCATGGCAGCAACATAAGCAGCGAAGCAAGCTATATCGATCAAAGAATTTTTGAGTGAGATATTAAGCGAAGAAGGAGAGAAGGTCAAGCTTAAGGTCGACAACAAATCAGCCGTTGTTCTAACGAAAAATCCGGTTTTCTATGGAAGAAGTAAGTACATACTTTCAAGATATCATTTCATCCGTGAGTGTGTGGAGAATGGGAAATCGAAGTGGAGCATGTGTTGGGTGCTGGGTAGAAGACCGACATCCTAACCAAACCATTAGCAAGGATTAAGTTCAATCAAATGAGGAGCTTAATTAGAGTTTAAGAAATTGATCTTCCTAATTGAAGTTAAAATTAAGAGGGTGATTGTTGGATAATTCCAAGCTTGTGGAAAATTAACATATTATTAGTTGTTTGATATGTTAAGAGATAAACATAATAAAGAAATCTAGAATAGAAAAATGAAATTTTCTATTAGTTCAGGTTTGTGTTTTCTATATCTCACATGTTAAAAGAAATTGTCTTTCTCTATAAATATATATATGTCTCATGGAGAGGTGTTACATAAGACATCTAAGAAAAGTTTTAAGAGTTTTAGTTTTGATTAGAATCTAAAGCAATAAAAAGTTGTTCTTATAAATTTGTGTGTGTTTAAAGATTTGAGAATCAGATTTTCCGAGTGAGGTACGTTTCAAATTTCGGATTCCAGATTTTATACTTAGGCCTAAGTATTATAACGCAATTGCATGGAATCTACGATCTATAGATCAAACAAGTTGCGAATTAACGGTCCAAATAACAATATTCTGTTTTTGTACTGTTGTCTCTTATAAGTAGGCATGGGCACGGATCGGATATCCGTGTTTTTGAAGGTATTTGTGATTTGCTTCGTATGTTACGGATATCTAATTTTTTGATTTTCTTTGCTTCGTAAAAATACGGATATTTAGAAAAACGGATATCCGAAAAATAAAAAGATATTTACGGATATTTACGAATACTTACGGATATCTAATCTGTTTTGATTAATACAAATAATATTAAAAACTTGATACAAACTTATTTTTTAATATTTCTTTTGCATGATATCTAAAATAAAAATAAAAAGAAGTAATGAAAATACATATTTTGTAAATTTTAAACTTAGTTAACAATTATAATAACAAGAAACTTAAAGAGAAAAAGTTATCATTATCATAAAAAAAAATTATGTAATATTTTTATATAAGTAATAGTGTGAACATAATTTGTCAAATCATATATTAGAATAATAATTATTTAAACTTATACATTTAAAACTTTAAATATAATTAAGATATACATGTATTCATATATTTCCGGATCGAAGCGGATATCCGCTTCCCAAAATTTTAATATTTGTGATTTGCTTCGATTTTAACGGATATTGATTTTTGATATTTGCTTTGCTTCAAAAGTTTACGGATATCCGAAAATTTTTTGATCGAATCGAAACGAATAACGAATCGAATCAAATTTAACGGATGCCCCAGCCCTACTTATCAGTTATGAGAACTCTTTTTACTATTTCACTTGTGTCACCAATTGCCAACTGGATCCAAAATCGTTTATACTGCAATAATTGTGTTATAAATTAAAAAATGTATGTCAAACAATAGTATTGCCAAATTATATTCACTTCGTATTTGTAGAATTGATGTTTTAGAATTTGCACATGTTAATAAAAATACTTACTCTAGTTTATTAATTTTGGTTTTGCTTTTAGTTATTTTTAAGTTTGTTTGATTTCCGATAAACTTTTACTATTTATTTTTAGATTTTAATTTATATTTCAATTTAACATAAAATGCATTAATTAAAGTTTAAAGCATAAATTTCTTAATTACAAAAATGAAATTGTAGACATCATATTGTTAAATACGAAGGGAATAGATTGGTCCATACCCTATATCTTACCGCAATCTCTACTCTGGCCATCCCCAAAAGAAACCGTATTTATCTTGAAACTGTTAAAATCAATCATAAATCATACTAATTTTCAAAAAGTTAAATTATCTACTTTTACAAAAATAATAATAAATAAATAAAACGAGTGCCACGTTACATGAGACTCGTTCTCTACTTTAATATAAACACACCAAAGGCATAAAAGCTCACTCACACAAACGCCTCGAATCCTCTCTCACCATACCAAAAAAAAAAAAACATTCTCGGTGGTTCGATCTTCAGTACCCGACGCCGGCGAAGAGAGTATGGCGGGACAGTCGCGTAAATGGATGATTCTAGTGGCGACGATTTGGATTCAGGCTTTTACGGGGACGAACTTCGATTTCTCAGCTTACTCCTCGGATTTGAAGTCTGTTTTGGGGATTTCTCAGGTGCAGCTTAACTACCTCGCCGTCGCCTCCGATCTTGGGAAGGTGTTCGGGTGGTCCTCAGGGCTTGCGCTCATGTATTTCCCGCTTTGGTCGGTGCTTTCTGCGGCAGCGTTTATGGATTCAAATTTCGGATTCCGGATTTTATACTTAGGGCTAAGGGCATCTCCAACAAACCCCTTCATTTTTAGTGGGGTCCCCCTTTAAAATGAAGGGATGAAAGGCGAGTTCTCCAACAATCACCTTCAAATTTATTTTTATAAGAATTAGTAATTTATAATTTAATCCTTAATATTATTAATAATTAACTATAACCACTAAACTTTCAAAACCAATAAAACATACTATTTTAAACATATTAAAATAAAATATTTTGAAAAAAATATAAAATATATAGTCAAATATAATTATAAGTAGTACAAAATGTATTAATAAAATAAGTTTAATTGAAATAATTTTAAGAAAACATAACGATAAGTACTAAAATATGATATATAAAAAGTTATTTATGCAATTATGAAATATATATAATTGTAAGGACTAAAGTGAAAAGTAAATAAAGGGATAAAGGGTTGTTGGAGTGCAAAACCCTTCAAAAAATGAAGGGATAAAAGGCTGTTGGAGATGCCCTAAGTATTATAACGCATTGGCATGGAATCTACGATCTATAGATCAAACAAGTTGCGAATTAACGGTACAAATAACAATATTCTGTTTTTGTACTGTTGTCTCTTGTAAGTAGGCATGGGCACGGATCGGATATCCGCGTTTTTGAAGGTATTTGTGATTTGTTTTGTATGTTACGGATATCTAATTTTTTATTTGATTTGCTTCATAAAAAAATATTTACGGATATTTATGAATACTTACGGATATCTAATATGTTTTCATTAATACAAATAATCTTAAAAACTTGATACAAACTTGTTTTTTAAATATTTCTTTTACATGATATCTAAAATAAAAATAAAAAGAAGTAATGAAACTATATATTTTGTAAATTTTAAACTTAGTTAACAATTATAATAACAAGAAACTTAAGAGAAAAAGTTATCATTATCATAAAAAAAATTTATGTAATACTTTTATATAAGTAATAGTGTGAACATAATTTCTCAAATCATATATTAGAATAATAATTATTTAAACTTATACATTCAAAACTTTAAATATAATCAAGATATACGTGTATTTATATATTGCCGGATCGAAGCGGATATCCGCTTCCCAAAATTTTAATATTTGTGATTTGCTTCGATTTTAACGGATATTGATTTTTAATATTTGCTTTGCTTCGAAAGTTTACGGATATCCGAAATTTTTGGATCGAATCGAAACGAATAACGAATCGAATCAAATTTAACGGATGCCGGCCCTACTTATCAGTTATGAGAACTCTTTTTACTATTTCACTTGTGTCACCAATTGCCAACTGGATCCAAAATCGTTTATACTGCAATAATTGTGTTATAAATTAAAAATGTATGTCAACAATAGTATTACCAAATTATATTCACTTCGTATTTGTAGAATTGATGTTTTAGAATTTGCACATGTTAATAAAAATACTTACTCTAGTTTATTAATTTTGGTTTTGCTTTTAGTTATTTTTAAGTTTGTTTGATTTTCGATAAACTTTTACTATTTATTTTAGATTTGAATTTATATTTCAATTTAACATAAAATGCATTAATTAAAGTTTAAAGCATAAATTTCTTAATAACAAAAATAAAATTGTAAACATCATGTTGTTAAATACGAAGGGAATAGATTGGTCCATACCCTATATCTTAGCGCAATCTCTACTCTGGACATCCCCAAAAGAAACCGTATTTATCTTGAAACTTTTAAAATCAATCATAAATCATAATTTTCAAAAAGTTAAATTATCTACTTTTACAAAAATAATAATAAATAAATAAAACGAGTGCCACGTTACATGAGACTCGTTCTCTAACTTTAATATAAACACACCAAAGGCATAAAAGCTCACTCACACAAACGCCTCGAATCCTCTCTCACCATACCAAAAAAAAAAAACATTCTCGGTGGTTCGATCTTCAGTACCCGACGCCGGCGAAGAGAGTATGGCGGGACAGTCGCGTAAATGGATGATTCTAGTGGCGACGATTTGGATTCAGGCTTTTACGGGGACGAACTTCGATTTCTCAGCTTACTCCTCGGATTTGAAGTCTGTTTTGGGGATTTCTCAGGTGCAGCTTAACTACCTCGCCGTCGCCTCCGATCTTGGGAAGGTGTTCGGGTGGTCCTCAGGGCTTGCGCTCATGTATTTCCCGCTTTGGTCGGTGCTTTTTGCGGCGGCGTTTATGGGGTTCGTCGGTTATGGAGTCCAGTGGCTGGTCATAACTAACGTCATCTCCATGCCTTATATTATGGTAACTTTACTCATCTTTCTACTTTTTATTTTATTTTTGAAACTGTTTATATTCATTCATTTTAAATATCTTTTATTGAGTATCACCATTTTATGATCGACAAATTTCTCAAATATACATTTTTTAAGTTTTTGTCACCAAAATAACTCTAAAAGGATTAAAATAATTTTTTAATTAAAAATTTTGATATTTTATTTTAATTTTAAACTTTACCTCCAAAACTCCATTCCATAACTATAAACTCTAAATATAGATTAGTTAACTCAAAAGATATAAATGTATATTTACATCTTTTAACGAAGTCTATTTTTGTTATTTTTCTCCTTGAATGCTATTTTGTAGATAAATTTTTTTTTTAGGTCTATATTTCTCTTTGATTATGTGGAATTCGTTATTAATTAATTTAAAAATCAAATTTCAGGAATTTTCGTTTTAATCTAAGTTAAAATATAAGAAATCTGCTGCTTTTTTTTATCCACTATAGTAAAAGTCTGCTAAAATAATATCAATCAGTGTACTATAAAAATGACTGAGAAATCACCTATTGAAGAACACGGTCATCTAGTGAACCCACTAATAGTGATACTGAAGTTGTTAACAGTGAGTATCATTCATTAATCATTATATGTATACCATGGCTAAAATTATAGCCCATATTTTTCTATCTTAGGCACCAAACACCCATATTTCACCGGCTTTATTGTAGGGCGGGACTGCTACCAATCAGATGTCATTCATAATTTTTAGTGTAACTCATATCTATACATATAATTTTGTCATCAATTCACAAAAGAGACGACAACAATATTTTGAATCACAGACTGAATGTCATCTGATTGGTGGCAGTCCCATCCCTCCATTAAAACCGGTGAAATATGGGTGCTAGGTCACCTAAAACCATTTTTATTGGTAAGGAGAAAAATCAAAAAATGAGGAAATGTATTTTTAATGATACACTATTTTAAGGAAAATAAGTTTATAACTAGTATTTTCACAAATTTTAGGTAACACTATCTACAACTTCCTTTTAGTATTAGATTTTTTCATTTATAAATTAATCTTTAAACTTTTATATAATTTTTGTTTAGTAACTAAAAAGATTTAATATTTGTAATTATACTTTAATTTTTTAATAAAACTTTCACCATACAACAATAAATTCATATAAATCATTTTATATTCTTTTAGAGCTAAAGTTATGTATATAATAAATTTATAGTTAAAATAATTTTTTATAAACTTTTAATATTTTAAAATAACAAGCATTATTAAATTAATAGTAAGAATTATTAGTACCTAAAAAGAATTATTAATACTTAGAATAATCTATTTTGAGGAGAAAACAAAGGAAACCATTGGAATAAACACACAAACTCATTTTGAGTTTACCTCATTTTAAAGTAAAATTATGTAAACTATTAGAGTTACCGAAGATAGATAAAATAAAATCACTTCCAATTGGGGTTCTTTCTATTGGAGTTCTTAATATATGTATTATATATATATTATATATATATGCGTAAATATGTAGGATCCACAATTATTGTGGAACCCTATAAATAAGGGTTTTTAAAAAAAATTAAAACCCTCTTTTAAGAATCCTAATTTATAGGGTTTTACAATAATTATAGACCCCACAATTACTTATATATAATATAAATATATATATATATAACATATATATTAAATATTAATAACTCCAATGGGAAGAGTCCCATTGGAAGTGCTTTCAGCGCTATAATTTTGAACTTAGTGTGTAATTAAGATGGTTAAGTAAGAAGTAGTTGTATTAACCCTACTTAGATTAGATAGATTGCTTTTTGCATTTTGTTTTGATGGAAATTTTCCTTTTGATTTAAAAGTTTTGAATTGTTTCTTTTTTTTGGCTCATTGAATTGTTTCTTTTTTTTGGCTCATTGAATTGTTTCTTTTTTTTGGCTCATTGAATTGTTTCTTTTTTTTGGCTCATTGAATTGTTTCTTTAAGTTTTGATAATAATTCTATAATCACAAGGGCCACATTTTTAATAAATTTGCCTACTAAAGATATGGTACGGCACGGACTGGTAGATAGGTAGTTGACAATTATTTCTTTCTTTGGTTTGTCCATTTGTCCTTTCCATTTCTTGGTAAATGCATTCATTTTTAGATTCGAACAAAACTGGTTGGTCCAACAATTCTTTTTTCTTGGCATGTTCGGTCTCGTGTTTGATGGCTGTTGTTTTGAAGACCTGCAATTATTTTATAATGTAAAATATGGCGTCACAAAATGTATTAAAATATTCAATTTAATTGGGGCTATATTTTTGGATCCTTCGCATAATCCTTATTGTCTTTTAGTCATATAAATATTTATATATCAAAACGATGACCACCAGATTTTTTACGTGTTTTCAGTGAGTAGGATTTTGGGGGAATTGCATTGTATCTAACAATCAAATTATAATTAATTAACTAACCCCCCAAAAAAATTGCCCTTCCATTTCTACAGTATATATTATAATATCTTTGTGTTTATTTTCTTTGTTATAAATCAAATTTGAAATTCAGTAAAACATGATTTGGATTTTTTAAATCAAACAATTTTTTAAAATATAGATTGATAATTATAATATTTTCCATCATACTATATATAACACTACCATTCTATTCTATATGGTTATTATCACTTCCTCAATAATCATATATTTTTCCTTATTGATTTTTAGATGTATATAATATTTTTACCAGTTTTACACTATTTTCTGTAAACTAGAATCTAAAAATATGACATGTATTCATTCTCTTAACATCAAAATTAAGCATCAATAGCTGTCTTTTATAAATAAGTTTCATTCCTTACATAGTCTATTTTAGTGTTCCAAAAGAAAAGAAAAAATCTAGGGAGAATTTCAAGTTTACCACTTTCTTTGTATCACTTTTTATTTTTACCTTTATTAAAAAGACATTTTTAAAAATACTACTTTTTAAGAGATAATTTTTTTAAAAATTAATTAGAATCCAAAATTTTACATTCTTAAACCCTACCCCACCCTACACCACCCCTTAACTCTAAACTCTAAGTCTTAGATTAATTAACCCAAGGATTATAAGTGTGTTTGTTTCTCTTAAAAACAAGAGTAAAAGTGATTAAGGTATTTTTGAAAAGTGGTACAAGGAAAGTGGTATTTTTGACAATTTCCCAAAAACCTAGTCTATTTTAACTTCATTTAAAAACTAACAATATATAATAACATATATAATATTATGTATCTATGCTATATGAAAAAATCAGAATAACATATAAATAATATAACAAATTTATATTTATTGTGTAAAGGGTAAAAAAGGAAAACAGTATTTTTGGTTATTGATTTCATTTTTCAATTAGTGGTGTTATAATTTTGTGTTATTGAGAAGTTAGTTAGTTCACAAATTTACCCTAAAATTTTGGTGATTGAGGAAAACCAATTGTAGTGATAAAATATTAAATGCGTTTCTCGTTTTCTTTTAGTTTAATACTCTCTATGTTTTAGTTATTTGACGTTTTATAATAACTAGAGACTTTCCCGGGCTACGCCCGGATTTTTTTCCCTATATTATAAATTACGTATTATTTTTTTAATTGAAAATTTAAAATTATTAAAATTCAAAAAAAAATTATTTCAGTATCAAAGTACATATAAATTGGTACATAAACTGAATAAAAATATTAGTTAAAATTCAATTTTATGATATCACTTGATTCTTCTTCTTCACACTTTTGCTATTACTATATTATGATATAGTACATCATATAAGAACTAACCAAAATTGTACAGAAAAATGGATAAATGTTTGAAGAAAAACTCTGAAAAGAAGAATTTTAAAAAAGAATTTAAAAGATAATAGAAATAGATCTACATTGTGTGCACATCAGCGAGAAGCAGTGGAGACATATTGACAACTGAATAAAAAACGAATAATATTAAATTTAATTATATATTTATTGAAATTAAGATTCCAATCATCCATAATAATCCGCTGCTAATCATTATTTGTTTCTTATAAGTTGTATTAAGGCCAGAAAACAGTGTTTTTTGCTTTTGTTTTTGGGTGTAACCATTAAATATGTTTAGGAATTGATGGAAAAAAAATAAATAGACTAATATACAAAAAATAAAATAAAGATCATTTGCTTAATTTTTCATCATGCAAAAAGTCTTTTTATTATTTATCTATTTATTAGTATAATTGACGAAATGACTATTTCATTCGATTCAACCTAAATGATAGGAAAAAGATTTTCAAACTGATTGAATAAATAATTTCAAATCAATATTTCAAATATTTGTAGTCTAGCTGTGGCTTCTTATTTTCACAGTTCAAACAAAACTATACTTGTACAAATGTTATATTCTTTTTGTCAATTAAAAGTTGAGGTAAGTTATAAATATTTAATAATTGATATTGACATAAACGTAGCTGTATTATGGAAAAAAAATAAAATACACATATTCTATACTGTTAGTTTATTACATTTTGTAATATTGTTAATTTATAGACGATGGGAGATATTTGAAAACTACTTTAAAAGTCTTATTAAAGTTGTCGTCTTCTACAGATCATGTTAATAAATGCTAAACGTTTCTTTAAGTACCTCAATAAAACTTGGAGTTTCATCAAAGACTTCTTCTTTTTCATAGCAAGTTTCATCAAGTCTTTTTTGTGAACTCTCTTCGGAGATAGTCTTCGTAACTGAAATTTCGAGAAAACAAAAGTGATGTCTCCATGTTTACAAAAAAATTTTTCACCATTAGATCTCTTACCAGAGCTTCTCTTCAAGGTTATATCTAATTAACAAAAAAATATAAATTAGTCTTCTGTAAATGATGTTAAAACTCTAGCAAAATATATAAATTCCATAAAATGGAAAGTAAAATTTACATGGGTAGAGGACGGTACGGAGGTAGCTTAACCACATCAAAAAAGATCATGTGATCGAGCAAATATTCACCATTCATGAGTCGGAAGGCATTAAGTGTTGCGTCAACAGAAGCAAACTCAACAAAGTCATAGTCCACATGCTTACCCTCGGGGTTTACAATAAGTCACTAACAACTTCTCCAACATAACTGAAATAATCGATGCTGTAAAAAAAAGTCGAGTGTTAAAAACTCAAGTAATCCCAAAATATCAGGCAATGGAGAAGATTGTACTCTTACATATGAAATAATTTAGTCTAAGGAGAGAGATTGGAAACAAAAAGAACATTCTTCATTTAAGAGTCAAGTGTGTTAGGACAAGGCCCGGCCCTGAGATTTAAGGGGGTCCTACAGATTTATGAAAAATTTGATCGATTTTAATATGGGCCACAAAGCCCAACCAATTTTCTGTATTCAAGCCCGATCGATTTTTTCGAAGCCCATGACGACATGGCAGAAAGGAACATTGTGATTGGTTGAATTAAACTGATGATGTGGACAGCCTCATATGCTTTCATATTAAACTTTTATTATAGTATAGATACAAAAACCAAAGATTATTGTGTTTTACTTTTAAAAACAAAAAAAATGTTTATTATCTATCAACACATTAAAAGTAAAAAAATAAACTAAATTTATGACTATAAAACATAAAAAGTTACTACCTCCGTTTCACTTTACTCGTCGTTTTGGGTTTGTGCACACAGATTAAGAAAACATTTAATTTTACATATTTTCTAGATAAAAACACAATTACCTATATACTTAACCACATTTCAACCAATAAAAAAATAGAATAACATATAAAGCTAATAAATTCTGCATTGAAACTATAAAACGACACTTATTTTGAAACGAAAATTTTCTCTACAACGACATATAAACTGAAACGGAGGGAGTAATAAATTTAAATCGACATTGAAAAACGGCCATCTAACTTTTCAAAAAGATCTCTAAAATCTCAAGTAATAAAAAATGGATGGGTCTTTCAGCTAATCAAGTCATTTTTATGGGAAAAAGGTCAATTTTATGAACATTTTTAGTGGAGACAAAATATTAATTAGCTTTTGGAGTGAAATTCTGATAAAAACAACCCAAACTAATCAGAATCTTTTCCTAATTTATCTTTAGAGGATTTTTTTTCTTTCTAATTTGTTCTCTCTTAAGAAACTTTGATCAATAGGCTAAACTTCTGTGCAGGTGTTTCTCTGTTGCTTACTTGCTGGTCTAAGCATATGTTGGTTCAACACAGTCTGCTTTGTGCTCTGCATCAGTAACTTCCCTGCAAACAGATCACTTGCTCTTTCCCTCACAGTAAGCTTCAACGGTGTAAGCGCTGCTTTATACACTCTTGCTTACAACGCAATCAACCCTACCTCTCCAGAGCTATACCTTCTCTTAAACGCTCTCATACCACTCGTTATCTCTTTCACTGCACTCATCCCTATTCTTCGCCAACCACCTTTTGAGCCTCTTCCACCAGATGGAGTTCGCCGCGACTCTCTCATGTTTCTGTTGCTCAACATTCTGGCCGCTTTGAACGGTGTTTACCTCCTCCTCTTTGAATCAAACTCATCTGATATAACCTCTGCTCGTCTCCTCTTTGGTGGAGCTATCATTCTCTTGATCCTCCCTTTATGTATCCCCGGTCTAGTCATTGCCCGTAACTGGTATCTTCGCACGATCCACGCGAGTTTCCGCCTCGAAGGCTCCGGTTTCATTCTTGTTGATCCTGATGAGCTTGAGTTGCATAAAGGGATGCTTGCACATGAAGCCAATAGAGAAAGCTACCAGTTACTGAACGAAGATGTTAAGAATATAGCTGCGGAGGAAGGTGATGCTGATGAGTTGCTGATCACAAGAGGCCAGCTTGAGATGTTGGGAACTGAACATTCTTTGCGGCAGCTCTTATGCAGAGCTGAGTTCTGGTTATACTATGTTGCGTATTTCTGCGGTGGAACCATCGGGCTTGTGTACAGCAACAACCTCGGACAGATAGCTCAGTCTTTAGGACAAAGATCAAAGACCACAACTCTTGTCACACTTTACTCCTCCTTCTCATTCTTTGGGAGGTTGCTTTCTGCAACACCAGACTATATCCGAGCGTAAGTGCATCCATCTTCAACTAGTTAAGTCTCTTTGGTTTGTGACTTGTTTTAAGTTGTGCAGGAAGTTTTATTTTGCAAGAACCGGGTGGTTAGCCATCGCGTTATTACCAACACCAATAGCTCTATTCTTGCTTGCATCATCAGGAACAGCGTCAGCATTACAAGCGGGGACAGCACTGATTGGTCTAAGCTCTGGATTCATATTCGCAGCAGCTGTTTCCATCACATCAGAGCTTTTTGGACCAAACAGTGTTGGAGTTAACCATAATATCTTGATCACAAACATACCTATAGGATCTTTGATCTATGGATTCTTGGCTGCATTAGTCTATGACTCACATGGTTCGACCGGGATCAAGTCGATGACTGACTCGGTCGTGTGTATGGGAAGAGGCTGCTATTATTTGACGTTTGTGTGGTGGGGATGCTTGTCGGTACTTGGGTTAGGTTCGAGTCTTGTGCTGTTTGTTAGAACTAGAAGAGCTTACCAACGGTTTGAGCAAGCTCGGATAAGTTCAAACTTAGATTTATAGAAAGTTGCCTCAAACTCTATTGTGGTCTATATCAATCAGTATATGTAAGATCCCAATTATTAGTTGATGTTTTGTATTTATATGAGAAATCGTTTGTGTAACTGTTAATTATGTAATTGATTACATTACAAAAGAATCACTTAATTTCACATTACAGACATAAATTAAAAAAAGTTGATAAATCACAGATACTTGAGTAATTAAAACACCCAATAATCTGAAATGTAAAGTTTAGTGAATATATAAAATTGTAAGAGTATTTTTTTAGATTTTAAATATTATTTTAAAATATGAATATAAAAAGAAAATTCATTTTAACATTATAACTATAAATTCATAAAATATTATATTTCTAGCACTATTAATTTATAGAGTTTTTACTCTAATCTATCGTATAATGACTGAAATAATAAGAGGATTATAAGTAAAATTAAACTATGGATAACTTAAAAGTTGACGTTTTTTTTTTTTTTTTTAAAAGTTGACGTTTTGTAAGGAAAAAAAAAAGAATAATTCGAATAATCTTGCTCCATGAATGTATTTATGTATTAAGTTGGTCCTATTGTAAAATTTGCGTTCCTACGAAATGTTGTAAGAAACATTTACAAAGGTGTAAGTGGAAACTAAGCTTACCTGGAGAAGTAAACTAGACATACACTAGAAATTTGATAAATTAATAATCATGATATAAATTAATAATTTTTTTAATCAAGTTAGACCGGTATAAAACATGACATAATTCGCTAAAATAATAGTATTTAGAAAATTCTTAGCGAAATATACATCCCATAAAAATAAATTAATAGTAACTATATGTATACATTTATATAAACAAAAACAAAACAATAATTTATTATTTAATTTTCTTTAAAGTGAGTTTCATCTTTAATTTTAATTTGGGAAATTGTCAAAATACCACTTTCCTAGTATTATTTTTCATGTTTACCTTAATCATTTTTACCCTTATTTTAAGAGAAAAAAACACACTTATAACATTTGAGTTAATTAATCTAAGACTTAGTGTTTAGAGTTGAGGGGTGGGATAGAGTTTAGTAATGTAAAATTTAAGATTCTAATTAATTGTTTAAAAAAATTTGCCTTTTAAAAAAATGATGTTTATGAAAATATCTCTTTTAATTAAGGTAAAAATGAAAATTGGTACCAATAATGTGGTAAACATAAAAATTCCATTTTTAATTTCCATTCCAATATTTATTGATACTTTATAAATTCATATATATAAAATATATTGGTATTTTTTCATATGTATTCAACATACATAAAACATACCACACCATCTAATAAAAACAAAGAAGTTCAAATCTATAAAGTATAAGTAATGTATAATATATGAAATGAAATGTTTTTTTTTCATTTTCTAAAATAAAAATATTTTAGAATATAAATATAAAAAATTATTTTTGATTAATAAATTTATAAAATTAATAAACTATTATAATCGTAACATTATTAATTTATAGAATTTTACTGTAGTTAAAAATAAATTATTCCTAAAAGTATTTAACTGAAACTGGTTTGCCAGCCAAAACATATGAATCAATCATTCAATATAACAAAAAAAAAATAATGATACAACAGTACCGAACTCAACAAACTTTTAAGCATGACTTGACTTTTTATTATACGACATCTGATTATTTCTATACAAATTGGAATATATTTTCAGGATTTAATTTACTCTTAGATACTGCAAATAAAAGTTCTAAAATCGAGATCAATTGTTTTCTATATATCCAGTGTCAGTTTCATACAACAGACTTACACAGTTAAACCCTTAGGTTTTAGCCGACCCAATGAACAACTGTTAAAGCTTCAAAAATTCTAAGACTCCATGAGCTCATCTATAAAAAATGCTAAAGATTAAGTCATAATAATAAAACGACATTCATAGGTAAATATAAATTAATCAGCTTGTGGTTCATAAAAAAAATCAGTCAGTTAATTTTCATGTGACTAACTGACTTTTCATACACATATTCCCTTATTCTCTGTATGTCTAATTTATAAAGAACACTTGCCCATCATTACTATTTTATGTTTCTTGCATTCCTTTTTTTTTTGAAAAAAGTCAATACCTTGCACCTTGAAGCAACATCAACAACATTCCCTTATAAATACATAGAACTCTCTTTGTTTCTGCATTATCCTCTTCACCTATTTATCTTTTGCTTACCATTTCAATTAATTCTCTATTGGCGATGGTCGTTGTGTATTTCTCCCTACCATTGTTCATATTCATGGTGTTCCTAGCCATAAGTGGTTGTGTAGGATGCTTCTACATGGGTAGACATCAAGGGATAACTCAAGTCGGTGGACCTGCAATGCCAACCGCTTATCCGATGGCACCACAAGCCAATCAAGGTTACAATACTGGAGCTCAATCTTGCCCTCCTAACTATGCTGTCTAGTCATTAATTGTGTACCATGTGCGGTTTAAGAATTAGCATGGACCAACACTATCTTTTTCTTGTCTTTAAGTTGTGATATTGTTTACTTCAATTTGGATCATTAAAGTTTAATTTCATACTTGTCAACGTATGTATCCACAACCACCTTATCAAAAGAATAAACTTTGGAGTCATTATGATGTCCAAAAAAAAAAGAAATGACGAAATGATTCTCTGATTTTTAGAAGAAAAAAAAAGATTATCTGATTCCACAGTTATTTACCATAGCAGACCAACACGACTTCTATAAGTCCCATCTTGTTCTGAAAAAATGGATAAAGAACCAGAATTACTATAAGTAAACAAAGACAGAAAAAAGTTAACGATGTAGTCGAGATAACCAGTATACTAAAACCATGAACTAAACTCAAGTTAATTACCAGCCTTAACTGAATCTTACGTATAGCTAAATATATCAAACCAACCACACATTTCTCAAAGTAACATGAAGACGTTGAAACACATGTATACATGATACAAACATGGGAAGATAAGCTGGCGACAAGTAAAGACCGAGTTGGAAAGTCTTCCACTGCTGGTACAGACCACACATTGATTGATTTTGGATGTCATCTCCCAATTTGCCTTCCGGTGTAAGAATGTAATCTTCTCCACTTTTATTTGATCTGCCATTCCTTTCTCTTTTTTTTTCTTTTTAGAAAAAATGAGATTCTGGGCCTGAAAGGCCGCACATCCCTTAGGACAAGACTATTCTATATTTGGGTTGAACTTCTTTGTTTTTATTAGATTGTTTTTTTTTCTTGAATGTTGAATACATATGACAAAATACAAATAAATGTTTATATATAGTTTCATAAAGTAACGATAAATATTGAAATGAAAATTAAAATTAAAGATGGAATTCATTTTACAGAAATTTAAACAATCAATGTCTTTTTTTGTTTATACAATATAAAACATTTAATAATTATTAATTTATAATTTTAATTGTATTGTATGTTTACATTGCATTCCAAAATTCTAGGATACAAGTGCATATGTTTTTGTATCCCATCACTGAACATGTTTAACCTATTTTTGTGTTGTACTCTCAACTCTCAACTAAGACATAAAAATACTAAAATGTTTCTTTTATATATGTTTGTGTGTTTTCAAGAATACGAGAAACAGAAACATATGCATTTTAACATAGGATTTTGGAACATCATGAAAATGGTCACGAGGCGTTTACAAAATTAGGAAAGAATGTCTCGTCACTACAAACCTGTTTTTCTTTCTAAATTCTTGTATCAGTATTTTATATGCATCGATTTATTTATGCATATGTTTTGAAATTATGTAGTTCATCCTATTGTAAAATTTGGGTTCCTACACTTTCGACCTAGAAAGTAAAGATTTGCGGATGACCTTGGATCGCCTCGTTAAACGTTGGAACAAACACAAACTAGACAAGATGGCATCTGAACATGTCTTTATTTGCTATATAATCAGTGTTGAAACATAAACTTGATTTGGGTTAATCATTGGGCTAATAATCTAATAATCATGTTAGCCCAAATTTGACCCAAGTTCTAGAATTTATCTAGAAAAATCTTCCACCTCCTTAAGATAAAAATCTAGATATTTTCATAGAATTATCTAGATAATTAGAATAAAAATATCAAGATATTTTAGTAGAATTATCTAGATTTAAGAATAAAATATGTAAGATATTTTGTATTTTGGAGGCTATAAATACCTCCACTCTCTTCTCATTTTGTATCATCCAAGTTTTCAAGAATCATCCAAGTAATAAGAAGTTTCCTCTTCATAAAATCTCTTCTCTTCAAACACTTAAACACTTTCTCCATTTCTAATAAGTTTTTCATTCCAACAAAGTGGTATCAGAGCTACACGATCATTTTGAAGATGGCAAGTAGTGGTGTTTCCTTCCAAGTTCCAATGCTCACAAAGAGCAACTATGACAATTGGAGTTTAAGGATGATGGCTATCTTAGGAGCACATGATGTATGGGAGATAGTTGAGAAAGGCTTCATTGAACCAGAGAATGATGGTGGTTTATCTCAAGCTCAAAGAGATGGTTTGAGAGATTCAAGAAAGAGAGACAAGAAGGCTCTCTGTCTAATCTATCAAGGTTTAGATGAAGATACATTTGAGAAGGTTGCTGGAGTAAAGACGTCTAAAGAAGCATGGGAGAAGCTTCAGACCTCTTACAAGGGAGCAGAACAAGTTAAGAAGGTACGTCTACAAACTTTACGAGGAGAATTTGAGTCATTACAAATGAAGGAAGGAGAACTCATCTCAGATTACTTCTCAAGAGTCTTGACGGTTACTAATAACCTAAAAAGAAATGGTGAGAAGTTAGATGAGGTGAGAATCATGGAGAAAGTTCTTAGATCGCTCGATTCAAAATTTGAGCACATTGTTACCGTAATTGAAGAAACAAAAGACTTGGAGACAATGACGATGGAGCAACTTCTTGGATCACTACAAGCTTATGAAGAAAAGAGGAAGAAGAAAGAGGATATTGTTGAGCAAGTTCTCAAGATGAGAATTGATCACAAAGAAGAAAGTAGCCGAAATAATCCAAGACGTGGTGGCAGTCATTTCAGAGGAAGAGGTCGTGGTGTAAATGGACGAGGTTGGAGACCATATGAAGACAACTTTAACCAAAGAGGAGAGAGCTCATCAAGAGGTCGTGGAAGGGGAAATGCAAAATCAAGGTACGATAAATCAAACGTCAAATGCTATAGATGCGGAAAGTTTGGACACTATGCTTCTGAATGCAAAACTCCAAACAACAATAGAGTTGAAGAGAAGTCCAACTATGTTGAAGAAAGGAGTAATGAAGAAGATATGCTATTGATGGCTTACAAGAAGGATGAGCCAAATGAAGTTAGTAGATGGTACCTTGATAGTGGTGCTAGCAATCACATGTGTGGGAACAAAAACATGTTTGTGGAGCTTGATGAATCGGTGAAAACCAATGTGGCTTTGGGAGATGAATCGAAGATGGAGGTGAAAGGTAAAGGTAATATTCTCATCCGCTTAAAGAATGGAGATCATCAATTCATTTCCAGTGTTTATTACATCCCAAGCATGAAGACCAACATCTTGAGCCTAGGACAACTCTTGGAGAAAGGTTATGATATTTGACTAAAGGATAATAACCTTACTCTAAGAGATAATGCAAATAATCTCATCACAAAAGTACCAATGTCAAGCAATAGAATGTTTGTCCTAAACATTCAAAATGACATTACACGATGTCTCAAGATGTGCTACAAGGAGGAGTCATGGCTTTGGCATCTTCGGTTTGGGCATCTAAACTTTGGAGGCTTAGAGCTACTTTCTAAGAAAGAAATGGTGAGAGGATTACCTTGTATCAACCATCCAAATCAAGTGTGTGAAGGGTGCCTACTTGGAAAGCAATTCAAAATGAGTTTTCCAAAGGAGTCGGAGACAAGAGCAAGAAAGCCATTAGAGCTCATACATACAGATGTATGTGGCCCAATCAAACCAAGCCCACTTGGTAAGAGTAACTACTTCCTTCTCTTTATTGATGATTTTTCAAGAAAAACATGGGTTTACTTTTTGAAAGAAAAATCAGAAGTGTTTGAAAATTTCAAAAAGTTTAAAACCCAAGTTGAGAAGGAAAGTGGTCTTGTGATTAAGACCATGAGATCCGATCGGGGAGGAGAATTTATGTCCAAGGAATTTTTGAAGTATTGTGAAGATAATGGTATTCGAAGACAATTGACGGTGCCAAGAACACCTCAACAAAATGGAGTAGCGGAAAGAAAGAATAGGACTATTCTTGAGATGGCAAGAAGCATGCTCAAGAGTAAGAATCTACCAAAGGAGTTATGGGCAGAAGCAGTCGCGTGTGCGGTGTACATATCAAACCGATCTCCAACGAAGAGCGTTTCTGGAAAGACACCACAAGAAGCTTGGAGTGGAAGGAAGCCCGGTGTCTCACACCTAAGAGTCTTTGGAAGCCTTGCTCACGCTCATGTTCCAGACGAGAAGCGGAGCAAACTAGATGACAAAAGTGAGAAGTACATTTTCATTGGGTATGATGCTAACTCCAAAGGCTACAAACTCTACAATCCTGAAACAAAGAAGACAATTATAAGTCGGAATGTCATCTTTGATGAAGAAGGAGAATGGGATTGGAGATCAAATGATGAAGACTACAACTTCTTTCCATCTTTTGAAGAAGAGAACTTGGAGCAAATAAGAGAAGAACCAGCTACACCACCAACTTCACCAACACCAAGTTCTCAAGGGGATGAAAGCTCAAGTGAAAGGACTCCACGTTTTAGAAGTCTACAAGACATTTATGAGGTAACCAAAAATCAAGACAATCTTACTTTATTTTGCCTTTTTGCGGATTGCGAGCCTATGAACTTTGAAGAAGCTCAAGAAAAGAAGTCATGGAAAAGTGCAATGGATGAAGAAATCAAGTCAATCCAAAAGAATGATACATGGGAATTGGCTTCACTTCCTAATGGACATAAGGCAATAGGTGTGAAGTGGGTGTACAAGGCAAAGAAGAACTCTAAAGGAGAAGTTGAAAGATACAAGGCGAGACTGGTGGCAAAAGGGTATAGTCAAAGAGCCGGAATCGACTATGATGAGGTATTTACTCCAGTTGCTCGTTTAGAAACAGTTAGGCTAATCATTTCATTGGCAGCCCAAATGAGATGGAAGATACATCAAATGGATGTCAAATCTGCCTTCTTAAATGGAGATCTTGAGGAAGAAGTCTACATTGAGCAACCACAAGGCTACATAGTCAAAGGTGAAGAAGACAAAGTCTTGAGGCTGAACAAGGCACTTTATGGATTAAAGCAAGCACCAAGAGCATGGAACACTCGGATTGATAAGTACTTCAAGGAGAAAGACTTCATCAAGTGTCCATATGAGCATGCACTTTATATCAAAACCCAAAACAACGATATATTGATTGCATGCTTGTATGTGGATGACTTGATATTCACTGGCACCAATCCGATTATGTTTGAAGATTTTCAAGATGGAGATGACAAAGGAGTTCGAGATGACTGATATTGGATTAATGTCATACTACCTAGGCATTGAAGTAAAGCAAGAAGAAAATGGAATCTTCATCACTCAAGAAGGATATGCTAAAGAAGTGCTTAAGAAGTTCAAGATGGAAGACTCAAATCCAGTTTGCACACCAATGGAATGTGGAGTCAAGTTATCAAAGGAAGAAGAAGGAGAGAGTGTTGATCCAACACTCTTTAAGAGCTTAGTTGGAAGTCTACGTTATCTAACTTGCACAAGGCCCGACATCCTACACGCGGTTGGAGTTGTGAGTCGATATATGGAGCATCCAACAACAACTCATTTCAAGGCAGCTAAGAGGATCTTACGCTATATCAAAGGTACAATCAACTTTGGCTTGTATTACTCTATCTCTGACGATTACAAGCTTTTTGGATATAGCGATAGTGACTGGGGTGGAGACGTTGATGACCGAAAAAGCACAAGTGGCTTCGTATTTTTCATTGGAGAAACCGCTTTCACATGGATGTCAAAGAAGCAACCAATTGTTACCCTCTCTACTTGTGAAGCGGAGTACGTAGCGGCTACTTCATGTGTTTGCCATGCTATTTGGTTACGAATCTTGCTAAAGGAGTTGAGCCTACCACAAGAGGAGCCAACGAAGATCTTTGTTGATAACAAGTCGGCAATAGCATTGGCGAAGAATCCAGTCTTCCATGATCGGAGTAAGCACATTGATACTCGTTATCACTACATTCGAGAATGTGTTGCCAAGATGGATGTGCAATTGGAGTATGTGAAGACAAATGATCAAGTAGCTGATATCTTCACCAAACCACTCAAGCGTGAAGACTTTATCAAGATGAGGAGCTTACTCGGAGTAACCAAATCAAGTTTAAGGGAGAGTGTTGAAACATAAACTTGATTTGGGTTAATCATTGGGCTAATAATCTAATAATCATGTTAGCCCAAATTTGACCCAAGTTCTAGAATTTATCTAGAAAAATCTTCCACCTCCTTAAGATAAAAATCTAGATATTTTCATAGAATTATCTAGATAATTAGAATAAAAATATCAAGATATTTTAGTAGAATTATCTAGATTTAAGAATAAAATATGTAAGATATTTTGTATTTTGGAGGCTATAAATACCTCCACTCTCTTCTCATTTTGTATCATCCAAGTTTTCAAGAATCATCCAAGTAATAAGAAGTTTCCTCTTCATAAAATCTCTTCTCTTCAAACACTTAAACACTTTCTCCATTTCTAATAAGTTTTTCATTCCAACAATCAGATGCTAATAAAATAAAATGTCTTGAAGACACATACTTAGGTACATATATAGCTTCATTTTGAGAAATTCTGTGAGTCAAACTTGAAAATACTAAAACTAGAGAGAAAATTTGATTGAGATAAATTTATGTTTTAGAGATTATTTATTGATACTGCATGATGAATAATTTACAACTTCAAAATTCTTATCTATATTCCTAAAAATGACTTTCCTTTTCATTATTAGATTTTTTTTTTAACAATTATGACATTTTACTGAGATCTAAGTCAGTACTAAAAATTAATATTTCTCTTGAATTTGGTGTGACAGTTGAGAAAGTTACACTGAACTACTTAAGACTGGTATGTGCATCTGTGCATATGAAGAATCTCAAAGATAAATAATTTACAAAGAGGAACACAGTGATGTCTGAGACTGATTTTTTTTTCCTTGAACTG